>JANAVB010002396.1:1418232-1443862 GCA_029216955.1 Iris pallida
GAAACCTTTTTTTTTTATTTTTTTGTTTTGTGGAAAAAAATTTGACATGAATAAAGATTCAAGAGTTTTCGTTCTTCTTTCAAAACGATGCTAACTCTTATGGAAAAGAAGAAGAAGATCTTCTCTCCATAATTGACCTAATTGTCGGAGAAGAAGAAGAAGAAGAGAAGAAGAAGAAGAAGAAGAAGAAGAAGAAGAAGAAGAAGATAAGCGATGATCGGAGTTCGGCTGAAAAAAATATATGGTGAATTACGAATGATCTTTGCGATCTCTGTTGAAGATGAGAGCAATAGAATTCAGATCTCTCGTGAAGAAGAAGAAGAAGAAGAGAATCGCAATCCGGATTTGTGTTTGTGCGGAGGGGTAGTTATGGTATCAATTTTGTAAATACAGAGCATCTAAAGGGAATCTTGGAATACTTAACGTGGAAATATATAATTCTGGGCATTTCATAAAACCCATCATGCGGGTGGGTATTTCATAAAAACCAACCCCGAAATTGGGTTTCTCAGCAATTTCCAGTTCTAAATTTTTATTTATTTTGGAAACGAAAGTGTGCACTGCTACAAACGAGACTTCGGAAAATCAAGTTTTGCCTAATAAAAGACGTTCCCTCCGGAAAGAACATCCTTGACGACTTCTTCAAATTTTATGAACGACTTCCCGCCATGTTCAGTTGCTCTTATAGCCCTCTCCTTCCACTGCGACGCCTTCCTCCTCATCTCCGCCCCTTTCTCTCCCGCCAACAGCTCTCTGACCATCTCTTCCACCTTCTCCCGCTTCACGTCGTCGTCCACCTCCATCCCTACCCCCCACTCGACGCACAGGAACCGGCAGTTCGGCTGCTGGTCCGCGAAGAAAGGCCAGCATATCATCGGCACCCCCGAGCTTATGGCCTCCATCGTCGAGTTCCACCCGCAATGCGTTAGAAACCCTCCGATGGACGGGTGCCCGAGTACGTCCTCCTGAGGGCACCAGCTCGCCAGGAAACCCCTCCCGCTCGTCTCCACCAGGAACTCTCTGGGCAGAGCAGCGGACTCATCGACGACCAGCGCGTCGGGTCTGATTATCCAGAGGAAGTCGTGGCCGCTGTTAGCCAGACCCCATGCAAACTCTGTCAGCTGTTGGCCTGTCATGGTTGCCAAGCTCCCGAAGTTCACGTAGATGACCGAGTTGGCTTGTCTTCCTTCCAACCAGTCCAGGCAAGCGGAGTCCTCCTTCCACAGGCTCGACCTTGCAGATTCGGGCATGGTGCCGAAAGCTTGCGAACACAGGAGGTTGAGGGGGCCGATGGGGTACACCGACCCGAAGGTCGACGACATCTCGTCGAGAACCGGTCCTTCCAGGTCATCGAAGCTGTTGACGATGATCGCGGTGGCTCGGTGCGACGCTTGCGCTTCGTTTAGGGCGAAGTTGAACATGACTTCGTCGGGATCGGTTGTGCGAATGAAGCTCGGGAGATCCCTCAGGCGCATGTTCGGCATTCCTGGCATCCAGTCAATGACAGTACTGTCCAGATACCCATTCACTAGATCATCCTCACCTGCGACGACCACCACCAAAGTTTCTTTAATTTCACCACAAAATTTTGATGATTATAAATGTATAAATTGATCATTTAGAGTTTTCTATTAATAAAAGGTTTGGAGAACATGGATACTTTTGAGCGGCACGATGCCTCGTTCCACAAGCTCTTTGTAATGGTAGAATCCCATGAATCCGCAGGCGCTCGTCGAGCAGAAGAAGACATCAGGGATCTCGAATTCCTTCGCCACTCCGGCAGTGAAGCTCATCAAGCTATCAGAAACAATGCAGGTCACCGGCGGAACCCCGGAGGAGGGCTCGTTGAGCCTCTCCAGGAGGTCCCGGAACGGGCCGTAGAGCGATCCGTTGCGAATGGAGGTGCAGAGGGACCGGAGGTCCTGGTTGGAGTTGAGGTCGGAGGTGATCGGGAGGCCGTCGGGGATAGCTTCGTAGCGGAAGCCGTCGATGGAGCCGATCACAGAGGAGCCGGCGGCGGCGGCGTTCGCGACACGTTTGTAGCTGAACTCGGTGTGGACGAAGGTGACGTGGAAGCCTTTGAAGTGGAGGAGGTTGGCTAGTTTGAGCATGGCGTTTATGTGGCCTTGGGCTGGGCATGGTATGCAAACTGCGTGTGGCTTTCTCCCTCCTACAGAACCCATTACTCTCTTTCTTCTTAGTTTCCCACTCTTTCGTGGCTGTACATATATAGAAGGCACGAGACTCGTGACCATCTTCTCTTTGAATGCCGGTTAACATGGTCAATACGGCAGTATATATATTCGAAGCAATGGTGGTCTATATATTGGATACAAAATCTTCTTATAGGTTTTTTTGGAACATTGTGCTTGGCTAAAACTGGAAATTTGGGTATATTGGACAATATGGTACTTTTGCTACAATCTGGTTTTTTTTTTTTTGAAATCCCACTCACACACACAACTGGGGGGCTCGAATCTTGCCGGCCCCTCCGGATGTCCGCTCTAATACCACTAGGCTAGAGAGCTCGGACTTTAAAAATAATTTTTTTTTGAAATTCCACACACACACTAATACAATCTGGTTAATATGGTAAATTTTCTACAATACAACCAGCAGCAAGAGAAGTATCACTTTGCCAAACATAAGCTCACTTTTGCTGCAGCGAAAGTAGTAATAGTTTTAGTATCACTATTGAACAGTCTGGTACTTTTGTGAATATAAGCTCCAACTGGCCAAATCTAGTTCCGACACAAAATTAAAGCAACGAAGACATGTAGCAAGCAACATTCTCAATGCTAACTGGAACGTTAAATATGTAACTTCCATATTTGAGTCTAAACATTTCAACACTAAACAAAGTAACATTGCCCAACAATCCTGTAACGTTGCACATTAGATAAAAAATTAGTCCAAAATTATTACATATTTGCTCCACAACTACCAAAAAAGAGCTACAGACAGAGTAAAATAAAAGGGCTACAAAACATCATTTCTCCCACAACCAACAAGAAAACAGCTACAAATGCTTGCTCCACAACTAACTGCTACAAACCATGCTTCTCCATGCCTGCTCCATATTTCCTAGGACCAAAAAAAGTCAATTGTTAACATGTAGCTACAAACCAATGAAGTAAAATAAAAGGGCAGGCAGCTACAAACCCAAATAAAAGAGTCACTTGTTAACAAACAGAGCTTAACAAGTAGCCTTAAAGATATAACTCAAATCAAATTAAGAAGACCAACTAATATGCATGTGAAGAAAATAGTACTCACTTCAGTTATAAATTGTTATTTTTTTTTACTGCAATTGCGACTATCGTGGCCTGACCGGAACAACTCTTACAAACTCTTAAGTTTCTTTTTCGCTTCTGATATCTCTAACCCACTCTTCAAACGTTTTGTGCTTATTTCATTTTCCTTTTCTTTGTTGCTCTTTCGACCTTTTGTGATGGAGTTCATTGGATCTAATATTACTAGAGGATCAACAGTACTCACTTCAGTTACAGGATTATTAATGTTCACATCTTGTTTGGTACTTGAATCTAATAAGGACAACTTAGTGAATGCCTCATCAAAAATCTCCATTGTAACTTTGTATGCTTCCTCTGATTTACCTCCCAAATCAGCCAATTGGGTAGCTCTTCTACTTAGATGACTAACTCTCATGACTTTTGATTTAATACCAATATATGAATTTTCCAAACCTTCTGACTGAACCACCTCTGACTCGTTAGCACTCTTTGTCCATCTCTTCATTATAAAATGAACTGGAATCTCATTTACGTACAAGTGATCAAGCACTCGATGTAAGTGTCTGCATGGTATTCCTAAAAATTGAAGAAGTTGGCATCCACATGCTCCTTCATTAGTTGCCATGTTGATTTTCACGAGAAATTCTCTTTCATTAGATTCATCACCCATTCTTGGTTTAACGTTAAACACCTTCACCTCACCAAAAGTCTCAACTTCATATGATCATTTGCCCGAAAATTCTTAGATGCAATAAACTCGCATTACACTTTCAAAAACATGGTCCTTGTATATACAATGGTTGCATGTCGTAACATAGGATCCATAGAATGTGCAGACTCAATGACACGATTTTTATATCTAGAAATGAAGTCTTCTTCCCATTCCAAAACATAACGCTTATCCAAAGCATCCTCGATAGTGTTGTTGTAGACTTGAGAAATGAATCAAAGAAGGAATTTATACTTTCACTTCGTTGGGTTGAGTTCATTCCAGCAAAAAATATGTCTCGATTATATGTAGGAATCCACATTTGTCGAATATTATACATTTGTTTCAACCATTCATAGTCATGTTGACCAAATTCCACTAGCATAGATGCCCCCTGCACTTCAAATTCCTCAATTGTGTATGTTTCTTTAGTACATCTTTTTACCATCGCCTTAAATTTTGACTTTGTACCATATATGTGTCCTAGCTTCTCTACAAATTTTTTCTTTATGTGCCAAAAACATAAACGATGGCGGGTGTTAGGGAATATTCTTTTGATTGCTGCCTTCATAGCCATATCCTGGTCCGTAATAATACTAATTGGATGCTTATTTCCCATAGCTTGAAGCCAAGTATCAAATAACCAAACAAATGTATCCTCGGTCTCATCTTGCAGTAATGCACAACCAAATAAAGTTGAACTGTAGTGGTGATTAATTCCTGTAAAAGGTGCAAACGACACCTTGTACTTATTAGTCCGATATGTAGTGTCAAATGCCACTGCATCTCCAAACTGACTATATGCAATACGCGAACGAGCATCAACCCAGAAAAAATTTGTAGCTTTCCCTTCGGCATCAAGTTGAACTGAATAAAAAAAATTAGGATTCTCTTATGGTTTCTGCTGGAAATATGTTAGCACCGTTCGTGCATCTCCCGCTCCTAAACTATTTTGTCTAACAGTCTTTAAATGATTCCAACATGCCATTTTTCCAAATCTGCCATGAGAAAAAATCCTACCAAAAAGTGTAGCAACTTTTCCTACTTCAATATTTTGTCTGTTAAAAACTTCTACCAAGTTTTTAGCTGCAGGATGCATACTTTTATTTATTCTCAAATGACTCCGCTTTGTGGGGGTAACCAAGAAATGGTTGTGATCTTCAATAAACTCATCTAATACCCAATTTTTCATGTTTCTGTCAAGAGCCACCCGGAATCTTGCTTTACAATCAGTCTAAATTATTGATGTCTGCCTCTTCTTAGCTTCCTCCACAACACTTCTTTTTTATGAACTCCTTCACAAGAACATGTAAATAGAACAACCGTGGAACTCAATCCACGTATAGTGCTATACTTTGTTCTTAGACGTACACAGAATCCATTGTCTCTGCCATAGTTCTCGTAATAGAGATGTGCGTCTTTGATACTTGAGAAAACCATACCAACAACTGGTTTCACTAAATATTCATTGTCTTGTATGATTGCAGTATCTTGAGGCTCATCTAAGGTTTGAACAATGTCATAAGAATTTGTCATTTTTTATCAATATCTGTATTAAAAAAATAAGTTAGAAACATAAACAAAATAAAACAAATAGACAATGGAAGAAGCTAGCACAACCGATATACAAAAATGAAACTAATTTATTTCAAATTGATAATGATCTCAAATTGATAAGGTTTCTACAAGTGGGTCGAGCATCAATTGGTTATCAAGGAAATCTTGAGAGGAGTCAGAGACAACAAAGCAATACTCAAATTTTGAGCTAGTGCAACCAATACAATAAACCAGAATTCTCCGAATTAGTGATGTACTAACTCTTCCAGATTACACTTCCCTAGTTGGAAAAGATTCAACTCGAACTCATCTTCAGACTTAACTCTGTCCAATATTGTTAAACACCAAGTAAAGCCATCAGAGTCTCAAACACCAAGAGCAGTGAAGGGCTAACATACAATGTTAGATTGTTAGATTATATTTGCAATGTAAATATGGCCCATAACCCATAAGCCCAAATGTAGACACTATATATATTGTAACAAACCCTAGCAACGAGAACAAGGCATTATTATTTCTTACATGGTATCAGAGCCTCCACAAAAATCCTAGCCGTCATCTTCAACATTTTCGATCCGTCCGATCCGGCCGACCCCTCCGTGCCCTACGCGCACGATTCGGCCGACCCCCTAGGCGTCCTACGCGTCCGATCCGGCGCCGCACCCTACGCGCCCGTAGCAGAATTGAAGAGAAGTCTGGTCGATTTTGCGAAGCCTTTGATTCTTTCCATCACTGAAATTGCGGGCTCCATCCACAGCAGTTTGATTAAAAAGAAAGAAAGAAGGAGCAAGATGTTTCAATCAATTATGCAGAATGTTACACACAAATCACCGCATGAAGAAGAAGATGGTTCAGGAAGAGTTTGGAGTTTGGGATTTCCCATCCATCACATATAAAATACCAGGTTGCAAGGTGGATTTCTTACCCATATTGAAATTAAAATACCAGGTACGTGCCCCCTACGCGCCCGATCCGGCGCGCCGATCGCGGCCGACGCCCGCTCCCGCTCGCCCCCGTGCCGATCGCGCCGATCACCCCTGATCCGTGTCGATCCGCCCGATCCGTGCCGATTCGCCGGATTCGCCGATTCATCGGCCGATTCGCCGCCGACCCCGTCCATCAGCGACCGATTTGTCGGAGTTGTACTTTATTTTGTACACCCGACATCCGGCCGCTCGTCCCTATGCGCCAGATCCGGCGCCCCTGATCGCGGCCGATTCGCCGCCGACCCCGTCCATCAGCGGCCGATTCGTCGAAGTTGCACAAAATTTTTGTACACCCGACATCCGCGATGGCAGATGATGTTACGTCCAGCTACACCGTCGCAACTAGCGGTGGAGATGCACACAACCCAAATTTTCCTAATCCGAAGGATCCATATTTTCTGAGTTCTGCTAATCAACCAGGAAATATTATTACTTCTATTGTTTTCCGTGGACCGAACTATGCTGAGTGGTCTCGGTCGATACGTCTCTCCCTGATCTCTAGGCGAAAGATCACTTTTCTGGAAGGTACTGAAGTCAAACCTGTTAATGATGCTAGCAAATTGCTTGATTGGAGATGCGTGCAAGCACTATTGGTTCAATGGGTTCTTAATACCATTGATCCGTCTCGAAAGAAATCTTTCCCGTACTTTGAGGAGGTTTATCCATTGTGGAACTTGTTGGAGAAAAGATTTGTTGTTAGCAATGTGTCACGACCCGCTACCCAAATTGTTGGGCCGAGCCGAGTCATGTCCAGCCTACGCTTGAGATAAAGCGTAGTAAGCTGTTCTAAAGATAACAAAATAAGACTAAATGTGCTAACAGTTCTATAAGTAAATAAAAGTCATAAATGCTCCAAACACAAAAGTCGTCTCATATAGTAATAAGTCCAAGTACAAGTCTGAAATATAAAACTGGATGCAGGTCCAGTTACAAAATACATAGTCTAATACATGACTACTTCTCAAAAGTCTAAAGCAAATAGACAACTAGACGAGGTTCCCCGCAGGTACATCCTCGTAAGGCAAAGCCTGGTCCTCGGCAGTAACTCCATAATATGAATCACAGAGCAACTCCTCCTCAGTAAGTATACCTACAACGTTATCCTGTCAGGATGGGAGCAAGTATTGATTCTAGCAAACTAAATATACGAAACATGAAATGAACATGAATGTGATAAACCGGAATCATGACATATCATAATCTATCATGGCAAGGACACATATGTCATAGAGACAGATGTATAAGTAATGTTTAAAACTGTAGCAGGTACGTGATCGTCAATAGGTGTACAATGTGCAGGGGCACATAATGAAATGTACTTCCGTACAAGTGTAAAGGCGATAGATGTACATACGCACAAATACAGCTTTGAGATAAAGGCCTACGGCGCAGTAACATATAAATTGAAACTTTGCTCGGTACTGTAGAGGGGGCATGGTCACGTACTCAGCTATCAGTTTCCCCATAACCCAGATTCTAATCATGTGAGTGTCACGACCCGCACCCTGATATACAGGTACAAATATGTGGGCTACGTCCAGCCTACGCCACAGTATCGGCGGTAGAGCGCTGTCAAGTATACTATACTAACTACAATATCTAAGGATCCATAACTAGAATGTACTCATGTCACATCACGAAAATAAAATGGAAGATAAGACAAGAATTAATAACAATATCACTAGAACAACTAGAATCTACAAGGATCATAAGACAGAAAAATAAAGAAGGAACAACAAGACTAACTAAGGATAACTACCAGGCAACTCACATAGAAGAATAGTGAGATCCACCTCAGCTAGCAACATCATGAAGTCCAATACTGAGGGCACAACTACTCCTAAAATTTTGTCAACATATCCAGTCAGGATGGAACGAGCACAAATCTCAAATAACAGTTCTAATTAGACGATATTGAAAATATAGCAGTAAATAGAGAGAATATACAAGAAATCATGAAATGTACATGTGAGTATCATGGCAAGGTAAGCTGTAAATCTAGAGCTAGAACAAGGCAAGTAAAACTGATTATGGCATGTACAAGAATCAAGAATCACCTATCTAGGTGTGTGAGTACTAGCTACAATACGTGGCCGGCTTGGGAACTTGCACAATAGTAACAGGCCTGGCTAACCATACGTGGGGTGTATGATCAACACTCACAATCAATAGGTGCACAAGGGGTGCACAATAGGCTTTGACCACATATCTACACTAGTACTCCCCGTCCCCCGACTAGTATAATGGATCCAACCATGACACATCATGATACGCGATTCTCTAAGAGGGTAGCTAGCCTTCGCAGGAATCGTGTCTATACAATACACAAGGAACAAGAAAGACTTGCACAAGATATACCAAGGAAAGCGAGGAATAACATCTCATGACGGGATCCAGAGAAATAACAATCCGTGTGAACAATGTGTCAAAAGAACAAGGATATCTACACTAAATACAAGAAATATAGACGATATTATAAAACAGAAATATTATCAGAGAATGTACTCGCCTGCGATCTGGTGGAATATGTCAACTTAGTCCAAGAACAGTGCCTCGAGGACCTATAGGTGGAATACTGTATCAATATAAGGGTTTGGAAGTAAAATCAAGTCATACTAGTCAACTAGGTCAAGGCAAGTCAAAGTAAGTCAAACTAGGTCAATCTAAGTCAAAGGTTGACTTACAGTTGACTTTCGGTCAACTGGTCAACTCTGGTCAACCCTAGGTCAACTTTAGGTCAAACTTGACTAACGTTGACTAACAGTTGACTTTGGGTCAACTGGTCAACTTTGGTCCAGTTCTAGTCAATTTTATGCTATGGATGACTTCCGGTTGACTTTTGGTCAAAATAGTCAACTGTGGTCAACCAAGGTCAAAACTAGTCTAACCTAGGTCAAATGTTGACTCTACTTCGACGTTCAGTCAAAGTAGTCAACCGTGGTCAAACTGGGTCAAAGCTAGTCTCTACAAACATCTACATGGTCAACACATCAATTTCAGTGATGATGAAATCACTGGAATCGACGGATCTCAAAATACCACAAAAGAGAAGGATTATAATAATAGGGTGAAAATCTACAGATGTTGTCGGATGGTGATACAACCATTACCAACGTGTCCAGAATGGTCAAATCAGCTAGGATAGCCTATCCATAAGTCCAATTTGGATACAGGGGCAAAAAGATAATTTCGGATCAAAATGGTGTCCGTGTCGGACCCACTTTGTACCGAAAAATGTGTCAGAATAAAAGTGCACTAAACCTAACAAATTATATGTCCACGAATCCAGAATGACGATACGAACCCAACGGTATATCCAGAATTGGATTCCGTTGACCTGATCTCAAATTGGTCCGTTGACCGGGACATTGAAATCCGATTTGCACGAAAATGCGTGTCGGAGCCAATGTCCTCAAAACTCAGCAAATTATATGTCAACGAGTCCAGAATGACGATACGAACTCAATGTTATATCCAGAATTGGATTCCGATGAGCCGAACTCAAAATGACCCGTTGACCCGGATATTGGTATCCGACTTGCACCGAAATGCGTGTCGGAACCAATGTCTACTAAAATTTAGCAAATTATATGTCAACGAGTCCAGAATGACGATACGAACTCAACGGTATATCCGAAATTGGATTCCGATGAGTCGACGTCAAAAAGTTCTATTGACCCGGACTGTGGGGCCCACTTTGCACTAAAATGCGTGCCAGGGCCCACGTCCTCCAAATCTAACAAAATTTATATGAAAACATGCCAGAACGATGCCACGAGTCTACTGGTGGTGTCAAAAATTGAATCCGGAGTCCCGGGTTCAAAAATGGAATTTAACAAGTGTAAATTAAAGAATTCGGACGGCCAACTTTGGCGTCGAATTCAACCAATCAAACGTGCTCACAATGAAACGAAACTTAAGGGATAGGAAGAGGGTTATACTAGCTTCGCATAGGAACCAGTAGCACGCCAGACAGAGCTGCGATGGAGGAGATACGAACCGACGAAGTTGGCTCCGCAAAACTGTCCAAAAATAACACAATTTAAACGGTCAACTTGGTGGCCGGTTTTGATGTATCAAACGACGAAATTAACGGACGAAATTTGAGAGGGATGAAGGGGTATATACCAAGATTGAGATGGAGCAAAGAAATCGCCGATCCAACGGCCGAATTGTCCAGAAAATCGACACGAAGTCGCTGTCCCGAATGCGAATTCTGTGTTCCGTTCCCGCGTGCATCACGGCGGGAACCCGTGCCAAATGCACGAATCGGCTAGGCGACGCGTTGGAGAAGTCGAAGCGCGCCACGGGGGAGCTCGTCGGGGCTCGTCGACCATGGGGGGGCCGGCCACGGCGGCCACGGACGGCGGCGGCTGCGCTGTACCGCACGGCCTGCCGTGCTCGACCGACAGCTGCTGCCGCCATTGCGCCACTGCTGCTGCACGCTGCTGCCAGCGCTGCGGCTGCTGCAGGCGGTGGCCGCGCTGCCTCGCACGGCGGAGGCCGGCCACGACGGTGGCCAGCGGCGTGGACAGCACCGCCGGCGGCGGTGATGTGCTCGGTGGTGGTGGTGTAGCGTTAGATGGTGATGGTGATGGATGATGAAGAGTGGTGGTGGTGTTAATGTGAAATGAAGAAGAAGTGAAGAAGAATAAGGAGTGAAGGAAAGAAAAGAATGGGAGAGGGGGTGGGTTGCTCTCGTACAGGAGGGGGGGGTTGTACGTGTGTACAGGAGAGAGAGAGAGAGAGAGAGAGAGAGAGAGAGGGTGAGGTGAGAAAGATATTATATAAAATATATATATGTGTATATATATTATATAAATAGATATTTAGAGAGAGAGGGATAGATATTATTAGAGAGAGATATTTAGAGAGAGGGGGTGATGTGTTCGGTTGCCATGGGGAGAGGAGAGTGAGTGAGTTGTGTGTGTAGGTGTTATTAGGAGGAAAGAGAAAAGAGAGTTATATATATACATATACGCATATATATATAATAGAGAGAGAAAAATAAGATATTTATATAAAATAGAAATATTTTGAGTAGAGAAAATACAAATACAATAGTAGGGTATATGGGTAACCATGGTAGGGCCTACACCCAATTGGGTCGGGTACTGGGCTAAGATCGGACAGGTTCGGGACCAAGATTTAATTAAATAACAAATTTTAAACCATTTAAATCATGGATGAAATGGAAGCACAAGGGAGATCGATTTCGTGGCACGCAAGTGGCACGCGCACGGTAGGCTCAAAACAGGCCAGGGCCATATATTGGGTCGACTGGATTGGACCAATGTCGGGCCCCGAAATTAAATGGAAAATTAAATCATGTTTTACGGTAGATAATTAATTGGCCTAAATTGAACCGAAAGTTGTGCGAAGGAAATGGAGCACAAAATGGAGTGTCTGAGTGGGACATGAAGGTCATGGGTGAAGAGCGTCTCGAGTAGATCATTCATGAGAAGTTGGTTCTGAGAAAACGACTGGTCTGGTGCTCCTAAATTAAAAGTCACGGTAACGTGCATACGAGGATAAAAAAAAGAGTGGGAAATCAATTAATAATTAAATGGTCTAAATTGATCCGAACTTGCGCGAAGCAAAAAGAGTACAAGGGAGCAAGTTCGAGTGGGACACGATATATCAACATGAAGATAATCTTGTCTACTACAAACTCCAAGAAGGAAGTTTCCAGATACTGGCATCCCTGATGCTCTAGAATTCCAAGTCACGGTAAAGAGCATTTAATGATCAAAATTAATTAAATAAAAATTAATTATCGAGAATAAATCATTTAGAAAATTCAAAAATAAATTCCGAAATTTCAGGGGGCTTACATCCTATCCACCTTATAAAATTTCGTCCTCGAAATTAAAGGTTGGTAGTGGGGTTAAAACATGATAGAAGATTTAGGCAATATTTTAGGCACGATCCAAAAATGACGAGTTTTGCACGATCAAGATAATCGATTTAAAATTGTTCAGGCACGATGAGGGATTTGGAACGATATAATCATGATACAAACAAAATCATATGTGCATGATTTCAAAATAAGTCAAGTCATTGGGGCACGATTTAGATATGACAACGAAATCAAAACTTGAGCTTCGTCCGGTTACAATCGAGTCAAACATTGATTAACAGGATTTCAGCTCGATGAAATTAGATTTAGGGTTAAGATTATCAAGATCATGAAAATCAAAGTCGGATAGTCATAATCTAAAACAAGGCTAAGAGAAGCAAATGGAGAGAAAATTTTGAGTATAGCACGATTGAGAGATAGAATTGATAGAAATCAGATTATAAGTCACATAAGCACGATCAAGATCCAAGTTCAGTTGTGACTGACGAATAAATCATGAATTCAAAATCAAGGTCTTAAAAGCATAATTTAGAAGCAAGATGATATGCATAGTTATGAACGTTAAAATTACGATCAAGGAACTCCAAGTTGCCTTAGTCACGCTAGATCATCTAGGCATGATTAAGCACAAGGAAATTTCAGATACAATCAGAAAATCAAATCAAAGTCGAAAGAGTATAGGCACGAGTGTTTCAAAATCCAAACATGCTCAAAATTGAATCTCAATACGATCATAGATACGGTCAGCTCAACCTTGGTCAAAAGTATAACGGTTTAGGCATGACCAACATGAGACTCCGACATAATCAAGGATAGTATGAAGCCTAATCGTGATTGAAATAGAATTTAGTCATTTGCCAGAATTGAATCGAAAGTTTAAAGCACGAGTGATGATAGCATTGTCCAATCACGATAAAAATAAATAATTTAGTCTCAGCACGATTTAAATTAATCAAGTTTTGAGTAAATTAGAATTTGGGCAAGATGGAGAACAAAATCAACGAAGTTTGGACACGAGCATTTAAGAAGGAAATCATATCACAATGGAATTCGAAACCATTTAAGTTTAATCAATAATCAAGACTCTTTGGCACGATAAACTAGACAACCAGAATCGATTGGTCAATCAGAGAGGATCAATCTCACGATATCAAAATATAATAAACAAATCAAGGATGTAGAATTGAATTGCTTCTGTTATCATAGAAACCAGAATATGGGATCGTAGGAGGAAGCCGGGATAATCATCTCGCTCTGCTTCGACTACTACCAACAATGTCTACTCCGAGACGGATGATTACGATACTTCCTCGATTTCTTCCAAGATAAAAAGATATGAAAATTCTAAAATTTTCAAGCTTTTCAAAGTATGGCTGACAGAAGTAGATACGAGATAGGTAATTGGTGGAACCAAGACATAATTGATCAAGACGGAGGAAGTAAGGGTAAGATGAGGAAATCATCATACGATGAGGAAGAAAAGAATGGGAAAATAGAAGTAATAGTAGGAACTGCTCTTGCCCAATAGGTTAAAACAAGTGAATCAATTTAAGATACGATCTGATAACCATACACGTCTATCCCAAATCATGTTGCCAGAATTCTCGCCACGCCAGTAAGCATAGCGGTAATAAACAATGAAGTCCATAACTATGGTATACACCCTATAATCATGTCATCTAGATTCCTTACCACGCCAACCGGTATGGCTGCAAGAGAATCTAAATGACATAACTAGGATAGTACATCCAAATCGGGCTCCATGTCCTTGTCTCGCTAGCTAATATGACTGCGATGAATTCTAAACTCCATAAATAAAGTAGACACTTATTGTTCTCATCGTCCTCGTCCAAAATATGTTTATCAGGATATCTTAACACGATTCTTAAAAGAATTATCCAAAACAAAATCAAAGGTCAACAACGAATATTAAGATTTAAAATTCAACAACAAGTCAAGGGTAAGTTAATAGAAACAACGAAAAAAACTTCCGAGATAGGGTTCAGAGGAAAATCTCAGGGAAAGTCCCGAGGGTACTACCTAGGTCAAGATAGAAAATGGTAGAATATAATCTAAAACAAACCTCGACCATGATACGAGGTTGGTAAATCATATTCTCTCCCCAACCTAGATGATATACAAGTCCAACTTATTCCTTCCCTCTGGGGTCCACAAACTCATCCCAAAGAATAATAAAGTACGATAACTGAGAGATATCTCAGGAATCAGGACGGATAGAAACGAATGGGAATAGATTCGAAGAGTTTCGAAATAAGATTCCCAGGGGTCATCCCTAGAATCTATCAAGAGTTCCTAACATGTGACTGAGTACCAAATCCTAAAATATTCTATGACTCAACCTTAATCCTAGGGCAGGCTCGCAGTAGTACAGAAAAGCTCAAGTACTACCACGACTTCGCATTAATTGCAAAGACTGACCTGCATGAGCCACCACTAAAAATGTGTCACGACCCGCACCCTGATATACGGGTACGAATACGTGGGCCACGCCCATCCTACGCCGCAGTATCGGCGGTAGTGCTCTGTCAAGTATACTATACTAACTACAACATCTAATGATCCATAACTAGAATGTACTCATGTCACATCACGAAAATAAAAGGAAGATAAGATAAGAATTAATAACAATATCACTAGAACAACTAGAATCTACAAGGATCATAAGACAGAAAAATAAAGAAGGAACAACAAGACTAACTAAGGATAACTACCAGACAACTCACATAGAAGAATAGTGAGATCCACCTCAGCTAGCAACATCATGAAGTCCAATACTGAGGGCACAACTACTCCTAAAATTTTGTCAACATATCCAGTCAGGATGGAACGAGCACAAATCTCAAATAACAGTTCTAATTAGACGATATTGAAAATGTAGCAGTAAATAGAGAGAATATACAAGAAATTATGAAATGTACATGTGAGTATCATGGCAAGGTAAGCTGTAAATCTAGAGCTAGAATAAGGTAAGTAAAACTGATCATGGCATGTACAAGAATCAAGAATCACCTATCTAGGTGTGTGAGTACTAGCTACAATACGTGGCCGGCTTGGGAACTTGCACAAAAGTAACAGGCCTGGCTAACCATACGTGGGGTGTATGATCAACACTCACAATCAATAGGTGCACAAGGGGTGCACAATAGGCTTTGACCACATATCTACACTAATACTCCCCGTCCCCCGACTAGTATAGTGGATCCAACCATGACACATCATGACGCGCAATTCTCTGAGAGGGTAGCTAGCCTTCGCAGGAATCGTGTCTATACAATGCACAAGGAACAAGAAAGACTTGCACAAGATATACCAAGGAAAGCGAGAAATAACATCTCATGACGGGATCCAGAGAAATATCAATCCGTGTGAACAATGTGTCAAAGAACAAGGATATCTACACTAAATATAAGAAACATAGACGATATCATAAAACAGAAATATTATCAGAGAATGTGCTCGCCTGCGATATGGTGGAATATGTCAACTGAGTCCAAGAACAGTGCCTCGAGGACCTATAGGTGGAATACTGTATCAATATAAGGGTTTGGAAGTAAAATCAAGTCATACTAGTCAACTAGGTCAAGGCAAGTCAAAGCAAGTCAAACTAGGTCAATCTAAGTCAAGGGTTGACTTACAGTTGACTTTCGGTCAACTGGTCAACTCTGGTCAACCCTAGGTCAACTTTAGGTCAAACTTGACTAACGTTGACTAACAGTTGACTTTGGGTCAACTGGTCAACTTTGGTCCAATTCTAGTCAATTTTATGCTAGGTTGACTTCCGGTTGACTTTTGGTCAAAATAGTCAACTGTGGTCAACCAAGGTCAAAACTAGTCTAACCTAGGTCAAATGTTGACTCTACTTCGACGTTCAGTTAAAGTATTCAACCATGGTCAAACTGGGTCAAAGCTAGTCTCTACAAACATCTACAGGGTCAACACATCAATTTCAGTGATGATGAAATCACTGGAATCGACAGATCTCAAAATACCACAAAAAGAGAAAGATTATAATAATAGGGTAAAAACCTACAGATGTTGTCGGATGGTGATACAACCATTACCAACGTGTCTAGAATGGTCAAATCAGCTAGGATAGCCTATCCATAAGTCCAATTTGGACACAGGGGCAAAAAGGTAATTTCTGATCAAAATGGTATCCGTGTCGGATCCACTTTGTACCGAAAAACGTGCCAAAATAAAAGTGCACTAAATCTAACAAATTATATGTCCACGAATCCAGAATGACGATACGAACCCAACGGTATATCCAGAATTGGATTCCGTTGACCTGATCTCAAATTGGTCCGTTGACCGGGACATTGAAATCCGATTTGCACGGAAATGCGTGTCGGAGCTAATGTCCTCAAAACTCAGCAAATTATATGTCAACGAGTCCAGAATGACGATACAAACTCAACGGTATATCCAGAATTGGATTCCGATGAGCCGAACTCAAAATGACCCGTTGACCCGGATATTGGTATCCGACTTGCACCGAAATGCGTGTCGGAACCAATGTCCACTAAAACCTAGCAAATTATATGTCAACGAGTCCAGAATGACGATACAAACTCAACGGTATATCCGGAATTTGATTCCGATGAGCCGACGTCAAAAAGTTTCGTTGACCCGGACTGTGGGGCCCGCTTTGCACCGAAATACGTGCTAGGGCCCACGTCCTCCAAATCTAACAAACTTTAAATGAAAACGTGCTAGAACGACGCCACGAGTCTACTAGTGGTGTCAAAAATTGAATCCGGAGTCCCAGGTTCAAAAATGGAATTTAACAAGTGCAAATTAAAGAATTCGGATGGCCAACTTTGACGTCGAATTCAACCAACCAAACGTGCTCACATTGAAACAAAATTTAAGGGATAGGAAGAGGGTTATACCAGCTTCGCATAGGAACCAGTAGCACACCAGACGAAACTGCGATGGAGGAGATACGCACCGACGAAGTTGGCTCCGCAAAACTGTCCAAAAATAACACAATTTAAACGGTCAACTTGGTGGTCGGATTTGATGTATCAAACGACGAAATTAACGGACGAAATGAGGATGAAGGGGTATATACCGAGATTGGGACGGAGCAAAAAAATCACCGATCCAACGGTCGGATTGTCCAGAAAATTGGCACAAAGTTGCTGTCCCGAACGCGAATTCTGTGTTCCGTTCCCGCGCGTCACGGCGGAAACCCGTGCCAAATGCACGAATCGGCTAGGCGGCGCGTCGGAGAAGTCGACGCGCGCCACGGGGGAGCTCGCCGGGGCTCGTCGGCCATGGGGGGCCGGCCACGGCGGCTACGGCCGACGGCGGCGACGCTGCACCGCGCGACCTGCCATGCTCGGCCGGCAGCTGCTGCCGCCATTGTGCCACTGCTGCTGCGCGCTGCTGCCAGCTCTGCGGCTGCTGTAGGCGGTGGCCGCGCTGCTCGCGCGGCGAGACCGGCCACGGCGGTGGCCAGCGGCGTGGGCAGCACCGGCGGCGGCGGTGATGTGCTCGGTGGTGGTGGTAGCGTTAGATGGTGATGGCGATGGATGATGAGAGTGGTGGTGGTGGTTAATGTGAAATGAAGAAGAAGAAGTAAAGAAGAAGAATGAGTGAAGGAAAGAAAAGAATGGGAGAGGGGGTGGGTTGCTCTCGTACAGGAGGGAGGGGGTTGTACGTATGTACAGGAGAGAGAGAGAGAGAGAGAGAGAGAGGGTGAGGTGAGAGATATTATATATAATATATATATGTGTATATATATTATATAAATAGATATTTAGAGAGAGAGAGAGGTAGATATTATTAGAGTGATATTTAGAGAGAGGGGATGATGGTTCGGCTGCCATGGGGAGAGGAGAGAGAGTGAGTTGTGTGTAGGTGTTATTAGGAGGAGAGAAAAGAGAGTTATATATATACATATACGCATATATATATATAATAGAGAAGAAAATAAGATATTATATAAAATAGGAATATTTTGAGTAGAGAAAATACAAATACAATAGTGGGGTGTATAGGTAACCATGGTAGGGCCTACACCCAATTGGGTCGGGTACTGGGCTAAGATCGGACAGGTTCGGGACCAAGATTTAATTAAATAACAAATTTTAAACCATTTAAATCATGGATGAAATGGAAGCACAAGGGAGATCGATTTCGTGGCACGCAAGTGGCACGCGCACGGTAGGCTCAAACAGGCCAGGGCCATATATTGGGTCGACTGGATTGGACCGATGTCGGGCCCCGAAATTAAATAGGAAATTAAATCAGGTTTTACGGTAGATAATTAATTGGCCTAAATTGAACCGAAAGTTGTGCGAAGGAAATGGAGCAAAAAATAGAGTGTCTGAGTGGGACATGAAGGTCATGGGTGAAGAGCGTCTCGAGTAGATCATTCATGAGAAGTTGGTTCTGAGAAAACGACTGGTCTGGTGCTCCTAAATTAAAAGTCACGGTAACGTGCATACGAGGATCAAGAAAAAGAGTGGGAAATCAATTAATAACTAAATGGTCTAAATTGATCTGAACTTGCGCGAAGCAAAAAGAGTACAAGGGAGCAAGTTCGAGTGGGACACGATATATCAACATGAAGATAATCTTGTCTACTACAAACTCCAAGAAGGAAGTTTCCAGAGACTGGCATCCCTGATGCTCTAGAATTCCAAGTCACGGTAAAAAGCATTTAATGATCAAAATTAATTAAATCAAAATTAATTATCGAGAATAAATCATTTAGAAAATTCGAAAATAAATCCCGAAATTTAGGGGGCTTACAGTGAGATATAAAAACTGTTCTAAACATGGTAGGGATAAGAAAGTAATACAACATGTGAAGATTTAACTTGCTACCCCAAGGATCAGCATTTAACATGGTTGGATTCGTAGTTCAATGTTGTGACAGTATGTAAAGTTTGTAGAAAGTACTTGCCTCTTGTAAAGCAAAGCAGCGATAAATGCTATAGATGCCTGGTAACTCGTCATTGTAGAAATAAATACATAAACTTAGTTTTATACTAAGTTAAATACTACGACACTAAGGGTGCAATATGACTTTCTAACTGGACACCTAGCCAAACGGTGACTTAGCATAGGAGACCAATATGGGGTGACACAATACTCAAACTAACTTTCTCGGGTCTTTACCTAGTGCGGGGTGAGGTTCCATATGGCTATAACTCAAAATAACACAAAAAGTTGCAAGTCGTAACTACGCCATAATTAAATCAAACTGTACACTATGATCCAACAATTTTTGAGATAGACAAAAAGCTCAATTTTACATAAAATAAAGTACCAAAATGATCCTTGTTAATTATAGAAATTTATAATATTTTTTTGGAATTTATAAACCCTCATAAATAATTATTAAAAATCAGCAAACATAAATATACTGAAAATGAGTTCTGTTTTCCTATTTCTAAGAAATACAAAAATACTTATTAAATGCTGGAAAAATTATAGTAAGTTGTCTAAATTAACATAGTATTAAATACAATTTTTTCCAGATTTTTACAGCACTTAAAATATATATAAAAATTCAAAAACAACAAGCAACAGTTTCTAGAAATTAATTAATTAATTAATTACTATTTTTGTCCATGTATTCGAATTGAACCGAAGTCCAGATACAGGATCCAGAGCCATGAATTAAGTCCAATATGACTTGTACAGACTCTTAATGTATGACGCAATTGGGCCCAAAAACCTATGCTAGGTTTGGACATTAATTGGTCTTAACAATTAAAAATACAGGAATTAATAATAACAATATATTTCAAAGTGATAAAAATATACAAGTCACAAATTATAATATAATAAAATAGCTTGTGAAATTTACATAACAATATTTTGTATAAGGTAGAATTTAAAATATATATATATAAATGTATACACAAAACACATATACACATTACATACATATATACATACATAAATACATCTATATATATATATATATATATATTATATATATATATATATATATATATATTATATATATATATATATTATATATATACACTTATATAATAAAATACTAAATATAGAATATATACATATACATATATAAATACTGTATATATACATATAACAGTATATATATATATATATATATATATAATATATATATATATATATATATATATATATATATATATATATCTATATATATATATATATATATTTTTATATATATATAATATATATATATATATATATATATATATATATATATATATATATATATATAAATATATATATATATATATATATATATATATATATAATAACATAAAATAAAACAAAACAAACCAAAAAAAAAAACAACACAAAAGGGAAGGGGGCGAACTCGGCCCAGGGGGTCGAGTTCTTGGGTGCGGTCGGGCTGGCCAGGGGGTCAGCCCGAGCTTTGTGTTAGGGGTAGGGTTCGGTAGATTATTGGTTTTAGTGAATGGTTTTAAACCCGATAAAACAAACTCTGTGTCCTGACAGTTAAGGACACGAGTCTCGTGTCCGTGCTAAGCACGACACGCACGGTTCGAATCCTTCGTGTCCAGACTTACCATTATGTTCGTCAGGACACGGCGAGTCATAAACACGTGTGCACGAGACCGCACGACACAGTTTGAAGTTGTTACTCACGTGTCCGGCGTCGGGGGGGGTTTCGAGCGTGCTGACGCGCGGCTTAAGGCGTCGTGGCGGTGGCGCTCGGGTGACGCTCGACTCAGCTCGTCGTGGTGAATCGAATGGTGGTGGATGGGGGTGATCGTCGATGGGGAGGTGGCGCTGGGGTCCGCCGAAGTTAGGGTTAGGGTTTAGGCTCGTCGGGGAAAAGGGGGTCGGGTGGTCGTGGGGTTGTGCTAGGGTTAGGGCTTAGGGTCTGGGGTCATTTATAAGGGGTTTAGGTCGGTCGAAGTTGACTGGGGTGGCCGAAAATGGCGAAAAAGATCGGGGGGTCGTCGTCGGCAGCTGGCGGTCGTCGGGGTGGATAAGATAGGTTTACGGTTAGGTCCCTAGGATTTAGGTATTTACAGATAGGTCCCAACTATAACTAAATGCAATATAATTTTGCAACCCGAACTTAAAATAATTATTAATTACAAACTGATATTAAAACAAATCTAAATATTTTAAAATGATATTAAATATTTCAATAATTACAAAGTGATATATTTTGATTTAAAAACTATTTAAAAATTATTTTAAAATTCTAAAAAATTTCCTAAAAATCCTAATAATTATTTTTAAAGCTAAATAGGTCATTAGCAACTATTTAACACTAATTAAATTAATTTTTGAAAACAGGGGCTGACAAGTCTTCTCCCTCCTAAAAATTTTGTCCTCGAAATTCACAAGGATTGAAGACCCTACAATTTCTAACATAGCAAGCAATGCACAAATGACTAAAGCTACGATCGAAACTAACCTCTAAGGTATCAAGCGGAAACGGGTGGTTCCCTCGCACGGTTGGATCGAACAAGTAAGGATATCTCTCCCTCATGTCCGACTCCCTCTCCCAAGTAGATTCACCCGAGAGAGTGACGGATCCAAGCTACTCGTACTAAGGGTATAACCTTGTTCCTCAGCCTCTTCTCCCTCATGTCTAATATCCCACCGGCTGTTCAGAAACTGCAAGGCTCGTCCAATCTCCAACTCTGAATGATCTACATGGCTGGGGTCCGGAACATATCTCCTCAGCTGGGATACGTGAAAGACTCGTGAACTCCTGCTAGGTTGGGTGGAAGTACAACCCTGTAAGCTACCTCTCCGATCCTGCCAAGTATTTCGAACGCCGATGTATCTGGGGTTCAGCTTGCCTCCTCTCCGAACCGGATCGTCCCTCTAGTAGGTGATATCTTCACTAGCCCACACCATATCACCGTCTGCGACTCCATCGGTCTGCGACTAGCATCGGTCCAGTATTTCGCCTGTCCTGAGCTACTCTGAGCCTGTCTCTGTCATCCCGACCTTCCGCTGCTGCATCTGTAGAAGCATGGAATTTCAGGACCAGAAATCCTCTGCGCCAAACACTACATGTGCCAGAGCTCGGACAAAGTACTTCACACAGCAAAAACACATATATACATTGAAAGAGGACTTTTTATTACATATAAGTCTATACAGACTAGAAAGGTTGTACAAAGGAGAACTTCTACAAAAAGAAAAGACCCTAAGTCTACAGCCAGGCGCGGCGATCACCATGTACCTTCAGCAGGGCGCATCCTTTCAGCAGCTCAGTTATGTGCATGTGCATCCCTTCAGCAGCCCAGTTATGTGCCGCTCTTCCAGCCAGGCTCACCGTCGTCTAAATGCTTCAACTAATGAAGCATTTATTGAGCAGAACGAGGGTGGCAATCAACCCTCTAGCTGGAGGAAGAGCTCCCCAAACCGAGGAAGAGAAGCACGCAAGCCAACCTGTGGCCAGAGGAGGCTTCAAAAGAACCTCCAAAGACGAAGGAACCGTAATCGAAACCGCGCTAAAGGAGTAGCTTTCAACACAACCAGAATGGGCAACACCCATTTTGAAGGAGAAAGAGCCCCCAAAGTCACAGCACCGCAATTCCGATCTGCGGCTCTTCCTACATGACGGAGACGAGGCTCGTGCATCCCTATCTTTAGATGCAACAGGCACCTTCTGCCTGCCTCAGAAGCCCTCGACTCCGACTTTTGGATGTAACACGTCACCTTCAAGTGCATCGATGAAGACATTGTGTCGCATCTCTCACCCTCGGACACATCTCGTCAACAGAATGTGCTCGAGCAAACAAGTTCATTTCGGGAGAACTTAGAGAACGAGAAACAAACCTCTCTCCCTGCCACTATTTATAGGCCGGCAAATCAAACCCAGTGCCAAGTGGATGGCTCTCCGAATCCCGTGCAATGAATTTGCATTAATGGATGAACCTGACGCTTCGAATTCAGCTAAGTCAAAAATGGCTATTTAAAGCACTCGAAGAACGTAACAGTCGTACCATTAAAGACGTGTCACGAAGCGGATGCGCCGGCCAGACAGTGCATCACACAGACGCGCCCTTCAACATCAAAGCGCATCACACAGACGCGCCCTTCAAACATCAAAGCCCATCACACAGACGCGCCCTTCAGCACCAAGCGCCTCACAGGGTGCTCCCATGCGTCCCCATACCCTATGGAACGCCGATCGATGTGCCCACTCAGCTATCCATCAATATCAAAAACATTAAATGCTGAAGTCTGACAGAGTGGGTAGCACGCTTCCCGAAGACTGACAGTTGACAGCTTTTTCAGAAAACAAAGAGTCACCAACGTCAGCATCATCATTACTTTCCTCCGACGGTTACTGCCACGTGCCGCCCAATCATCTTGCATGCGCCTCCGCAACCATGCGCCTAAATCTGCATGCGCCTCAAAAGCCATCGTTCTAGACTTTTCTCTGATCCCAAAAGACAGAAGTAAAGTCACTACTGAGCTTCGCATGCGTCTAAAAAGCCATGCGCTCCAAATGGTTTACGACTCCCAAAGGTTACGAGCCAAAGTCTCCACATGCGTCCAATCGCAGGCGCATCCTACCAGATCATTCCCTACCAAATCCGAGATCTCCGAGCCATGGGCCGATGACACGTGTCCTTTGACTCGATTCACCCAAGATCTCAGTAACAGAAGATCTTCTTCCCTGCTACGTGCCGGCTCACAACAGCCATGAGAATTCAACCCCTCAATCAGGACGCATCGACCATGCGCCTCCATCAGCAATCACCACGTGACGTCCCCGCGTCCAGGCGCATCTACATATGTGCGCATGAGCAGCCAGCCTGCAAAGCTATAAATAGAGGGATCATTTTTTCTCTCACCCAGGAACGAACACACAGAGGAAAACATACATCGACAGACAGAGACTTTGCACCACTAGAGAGGCAGATACAGACACTCAACGTCTTCTTCCTCTCAGCAAGCTCCAGCACCCAGAGCAATCCAACCTTCAGAGAACCGATAACCGTCGTCAGATCGTCAACGGAGTCACGCATTACCACTCGCTCCATCGGCACAAGGGACCCATAAATAAAGTGTACTCCTAGGACTACGTCTAAGTCCTATATTGTAACACTGTTCTGTTTGTATTAAAATTTGCAATCAAAGATTTTAATGGCAGACACATCTGTAGCTCCCCTTCCCGAAAATTTTTGAAATTATTTTTTATTATTTATTTGATTTAAATAGTGATTTTAGAATTTTTATAATAATTATTTAGTTAATAATTACGGTAAGATCATAGTCATTATTAGGAATTGGAGTACAGGGTGACTAGGAATCTTGGCACGGATAGTGTAGTCCGTGTCTTGACTAGTGTATTAGCCATGCTAGGAAGGCCGAGCCATAGTGATGTCCTAACTAGAAAACCAGGCCAAGTTATGACATGACCTTTATAAATAGTTTAATTATTCATTATTAATATTATTTGACGTCTAGGTGACCCGGTTGTACCGAACCTGTCCCGACTGGACCCGAACCGAACCCAAACCCTGTAGTCAGGCAGCACATCCAAGTACAGACTATTGAGAAATTTGGTATAAGGGTATTGCATTTCATTTTATTGGTAAATGATATTCTCTAGGTATTCGTAATTTAAATATTATAAATATTACTATTTATTATCAGTGATATTTGTATAAAATAGGTCCTTGTACGTTTTTGGGATATTTAGACTGTGCATGATGGTATCCATTATTAGTTTATTAAATTTGTTATTATTATTCTTATTCTTATTCTTATTCTTATTATTTTTATTGTGGTTATTAAATTAATTATTTATTATTAGCTATTATCATCAAGATATGGGTATATATAATATATGATTAATATTGTATATGTGTTAATATGCGAGTATGAATAAAATATATATTAAATAATGTGTGTGTGTGTGTATATATTATATATATCTATATATATATATAATTATATATAATAATATATGTGTGTGTTTGTGAATATATATAAATAAATATTAAATACGTATATATATATAAATATTATATATATATATCTATACTATCTATATATATATAATATATATTTATATATATATTAAAATATATATATATTATATATATTAAAAAAACAAAAATATATATATATATATATATATATATATATATATATAGATATATATATATCTATATATATATATATATCTATATATATATATAAAAAACAATCTATTAGATATATATATATATATATATATATATTATATATCTATATATATCTATATATATATATA
>JANAVB010002396.1:1443875-1453875 GCA_029216955.1 Iris pallida
GAGGTTGGTAAATCATATTCTCTCCCCAACCTAGATGATACAAGTCCAACTTTTCCTTCCCTCTGGGGTCCACAAACTCATCCCAAAGAATAATAAAGTACGATACTGAGAGATATCTCAGGAATCAGGACGGATAGAAACGAATGGGAATAGATTCGAGAGTTTCGAAAAGATATTCCCAGGGGTCATCCCTAGAATCTATCAAGAGTTCCTAACATGTGACTGAGTACCAAATCCTAAAAATTCTATGACTCAACCTTAATCCTAGGGCAGGCTCGCAGTAGTCAGAAAAGCTCAAGTACTACCACGACTTCGCATTAATTGCAAAGACTGACCTGCATGAGCCACCACTAAAAATGTGTCACACCCGCACCCTGATATACGGGTTACGAATACGTGGGCCACGCCCATCCTACCGCCGCAGTATCGGCGGTAGGCTCTGTCAAGTATACTATACTAACTACAACACTAATGATCCATAACTAGAATGTACTCATGTCATCACGAAAATAAAAGGAAGATAAGATAAGAATTAATAACAATATCACTAGAACAACTAGAATCTACAAGGATCATAAACAGAAAAATAAAGAAGGAACAACAAGACTAACTAAGGATAACTACCAGACAACTCACATAGAAATAGTGAGATCCACCTCAGCTAGCAACATCATGAAGTCCAATACTGAGGGCACAACTACTCCTAAAATTTTGTCAACATATCCAGTCAGGATGGAACGAGCACAAATCTCAATAACAGTTCTAATAGACGAATTGAAAATGTAGCAGTAAATAGAGAGAATATACAAAAATTATGAATGTACATGTGAGTATCATGGCAAGGTAAGCTGTAATCTAGAGCTAGAATAAGGTAAGTAAAACTGATCATGGCATGTACAAGAATCAAGAATCACCTATCTAGGTGTGTGAGTACTAGCTACAATACGTGGCCGGCTTGGGAACTTGCACAAATAACCGGCCTGGCTAACCATACGTGGGGTGTATGATCAACACTCACAATCAATAGGTGCACAAGGGGTGCACAAATCTTTGACCACATATCTACACTAATACTCCCCGTCCCCCGACTAGTATAGTGGATCCAACCATGACACATCATGACGCGCAATTCTCTGAGAGGGTAGCTAGCCTTCGCAGGAATCGTGTCTATACAATGCACAAGGAACAGAAAGACTTGCACAAGATATACCAAGGAAAGCGAGAAATAAAATCTCATGACGGGATCCAGAGAAATATCAATCCGTGAACAATGTGTCAAAAGAACAAGGATATCTACACTAAATAAGAAACAAGATTATCATAAACGAAATTTATCAGAGAATGTGCTCGCCTGCGATATGGTGGAATATGTCAACTGAGTCCAAGAACAGTGCCTCGAGGACCATAGGTGGAATACTGTATCAATATAAGGGTTGGAAGAAAATCAAGTCATACTAGTCAACTAGGTCAAGGCAAGTCAAAGCAAGTCAAACTAGGTCAATCTAAGTCAAGGGTTGACTTACAGTTGACTTTCGGTCAACTGGTCAACTCGGTCAACCCTAGGTCAACTTTAGGTCAAACTGACTAACGTTGACTAACAGTTGACTTTGGGTCAACTGGTCAACTTGGTCCAATTCTAGTCAATTTATGCTAGGTTGACTTCCGGTTTGACTTTTGGTCAAAATAGTCAACTGTGGTCACAAGGTCAAAACTAGTCTAACCTAGGTCAAATGTTGACTCTACTTCGACTTCGTTAAAGTATTCCAACCATGGTCAAACTGGGTCAAGCTAGTCTCTACAAACATCTACAGGGTCAACCTCAATTTCAGTGATTGAAATCACTGGAATCGACAGATCTCAAAATACCACAAAAAGAGAAAGATTATAATAATAGGGTAAAACCTACAGATGTTGTCGGATGGTGATACAACCATTACCAACGTGTCTAGAATGGTCAAATCAGCTAGGATAGCCTATCCATAAGTCCAATTTGGACACAGGGGCAAAAAGGTAATTTCTGATCAAAATGGTATCCGTGTCGGATCCACTTTGTACCGAAAAACGTGCCAAAATAAAAGTGCACTAAATCTAACAAATTATATGTCCACGAATCCAGAATGACGATACGAACCCAACGGTATATCCAGAATTGGATTCCGTTGACCTGATCTCAAATTGGTCCGTTGACCGGGACATTGAAATCCGATTTGCACGGAAATGCGTGTCGGAGCTAATGTCCTCAAAACTCAGCAAATTATATGTCAACGAGTCCAGAATGACGATACAAACTCAACGGTATATCCAGAATTGGATTCCGATGAGCCGAACTCAAAATGACCCGTTGACCCGGATATTGGTATCCGACTTGCACCGAAATGCGTGTCGGAACCAATGTCCACTAAAACCTAGCAAATTATATGTCAACGAGTCCAGAATGACGATACAAACTCAACGGTATATCCGGAATTTGATTCCGATGAGCCGACGTCAAAAAGTTTCGTTGACCCGGACTGTGGGGCCCGCTTTGCACCGAAATACGTGCTAGGGCCCACGTCCTCCAAATCTAACAAACTTTAAATGAAAACGTGCTAGAACGACGCCACGAGTCTACTAGTGGTGTCAAAAATTGAATCCGGAGTCCCAGGTTCAAAAATGGAATTTAACAAGTGCAAATTAAAGAATTCGGATGGCCAACTTTGACGTCGAATTCAACCAACCAAACGTGCTCACATTGAAACAAAATTTAAGGGATAGGAAGAGGGTTATACCAGCTTCGCATAGGAACCAGTAGCACACCAGACGAAACTGCGATGGAGGAGATACGCACCGACGAAGTTGGCTCCGCAAAACTGTCCAAAAATAACACAATTTAAACGGTCAACTGGTGGTCGGATTTGATGTATCAAACGACGAAATTAACGGACGAAATGAGGATGAAGGGGTATATACCGAGATTGGGACGGAGCAAAAAAATCACCGATCCAACGGTCGGATTGTCCAGAAAATTGGCACAAAGTTGCTTGTCCCGAACGCGAATTCTGTGTTCCGTTCCCGTGCGCGTCACGGCGGAAACCCGTGCCAAATGCACGAATCGGCTAGGCGGCGCGTCGGAGAAGTCGACGCGCGCCACGGGGGAGCTCGCCGGGGCTCGTCGGCCATGGGGGGCCGGCCACGGCGGCTACGGCCGACGGCGGCGACGCTTGCACCGCGCGACCTGCCATGCTCGGCCGGCAGCTGCTGCCGCCATTGTGCCACTGCTGCTGCGCGCTGCTGCCAGCTCTGCGGCTGCTGTAGGCGGTGGCCGCGCTGCCTCGCGCGGCGGAGACCGGCCACGGCGGTGGCCAGCGGCGTGGGCAGCACCGGCGGCGGCGGTGATGTGCTCGGTGGTGGTGGTATAGCGTTAGATGGTGATGGCGATGGATGATGAAGAGTGGTGGTGGTGTTAATGTGAAATGAAGAAGAAGAAGTAAAGAAGAAGAATGAGTGAAGGAAAGAAAAGAATGGGAGAGGGGGTGGGTTGCTCTCGTACAGGAGGGAGGGGGGTTGTACGTATGTACAGGAGAGAGAGAGAGAGAGAGAGAGAGAGGGTGAGGTGAGGTGAGAGATATTATATATAATATATATGTGTATATATATTATATAAATAGATATTTAGAGAGAGAGAGAGGGATAGATATTATTAGAGAGTGATATTTAGAGAGAGGGGATGATGGGTTCGGCTGCCATGGGGAGAGGAGAGAGAGTGAGTTGTGTGTGTAGGTGTTATTAGGAGGAGAGAGAAAAGAGAGTTATATATATACATATACGCATATATATATATAATAGAGAGAGAAAATAAGATATTTATATAAAATAGGAATATTTTGAGTAGAGAAAATACAAATACAATAGTGGGGTGTATAGGTAACCATGGTAGGGCCTACACCCAATTGGGTCGGGTACTGGGCTAAGATCGGACAGGTTCGGGACCAAGATTTAATTAAATAACAAATTTTAAACCATTTAAATCATGGATGAAATGGAAGCACAAGGGAGATCGATTTCGTGGCACGCAAGTGGCACGCGCACGGTAGGCTCAAAACAGGCCAGGGCCATATATTGGGTCGACTGGATTGGACCGATGTCGGGCCCCGAAATTAAATAGGAAATTAAATCAGGTTTTACGGTAGATAATTAATTGGCCTAAATTGAACCGAAAGTTGTGCGAAGGAAATGGAGCAAAAAATAGAGTGTCTGAGTGGGACATGAAGGTCATGGGTGAAGAGCGTCTCGAGTAGATCATTCATGAGAAGTTGGTTCTGAGAAAACGACTGGTCTGGTGCTCCTAAATTAAAAGTCACGGTAACGTGCATACGAGGATCAAGAAAAAGAGTGGGAAATCAATTAATAACTAAATGGTCTAAATTGATCTGAACTTGCGCGAAGCAAAAAGAGTACAAGGGAGCAAGTTCGAGTGGGACACGATATATCAACATGAAGATAATCTTGTCTACTACAACTCCAAGAAGGAAGTTTCCAGAGACTGGCATCCCTGATGCTCTAGAATTCCAAGTCACGGTAAAAAGCATTTAATGATCAAAATTAATTAAATCAAAATTAATTATCGAGAATAAATTATTTAGAAAATTCGAAAATAAATCCCGAAATTTTAGGGGGCTTACAGTGAGAGATATAAAACTGTTCTAAACATGGTAGGGATAAGAAAGTAATACAACATGTGAAGATTTAACTTGCTACCCCAAGGATCAGCATTTAACATGGTTGGATTCGTAGTTCAATGTTGTGACAGTATGTAAAGTTTGTAGAAAGTACTTGCCTCTTGTAAAGCAAAGCAGCGATAAAATGCTATAGATGCCTGGTAACTCGTCATTGTAGAAATAAATACATAAACTTAGTTTTTATACTAAGTTAAATACTACGACACTAAGGGTGCAATATGACTTTCTAACTGGACACCTAGCCAAACGGTGACTTTAGCATAGGAGACCAATATGGGGTGACACAATACTCAAACTAACTTTCTCGGGTCTTTACACTAGTGCGGGGTGAGGTTCCATATGGCTATAACTCAAAATAACACAAAAAGTTGCAAGTCGTAATTATGTCATAATTAAATCAAACTGTACACTATGATCTAATAATTTTTGAGATAGACAAAAAGCTCTATTTTACATAAAATAAAGTACCAAAATGATCCTTGTTAATTATAGAAATTTATACTAATTTTTTTGGAATTTATAAACCCTCATAAATATTTATTAAAAATCAGCAAACATAAATATACAGAAAATGAGTTCTGTTTTCCTATTTTTATAAAATACCAAAACCACTTAATAAATTCTGGAAAAATTATAATAAATTTTCTAAATTAACAAAGTATTCAAATATAATTTTTTCCAGATTTTTACAGCAATTAAAATATTTATAAAATTCAAAAACAGCGAGCAACAGTTTCTGGAAAATAATTAATTAATTATTTACTATTTTTGTCCATGTATTCGAATTGAACCGAAGTCCAGATACAGGACCCAGAGCCATGAATCAAGTCCAATATGGCTTGTACAGACTCTTAATGTATTAGACGCAATTGGGCCCAAAAACCTATGCTAGGTTTGGACATTAATTGGTCTTAACAATTAAAAATACAGGAATTAATAATAACAATATATTTTCAAAGTGATAAAAATATACAAGTCACAAATATAATATAATAAAATAGCTTGTGAAATTTACATAACAATATTTTGTATAAGGTAGAATTTAAAATATATATATATATAAATGTATACACAAAACACATATACACATGTACATATATATATACATACATAAATACATATATATATATATATATATATATATATATATTATATATATATATATATATATATATATTATATATATATATATATATATATATATATACACTTATATAATAAATACTAAATATAGAATATATACATATACATATATAAATACTGTATATATACATATATAACAGTATATATATCTATATATATATATATATCTATATATATATATATATATATATATATATATATCTATATATATATATATATATATATATATATATATTTTTATATATATATATATATATATATATATATATATATCTATATATATATATATATATCTATATATATATATAATATATATATATATATATATATATATATATATATAATAACATAAAATAAAACAAAACAAACCAAAAAAAAAACAAAACAAAAGGGAAGGGGGGCTCGAACTCGGCCCAGGGGGTCGAGTTCTTGGGTGCGGTCGGGCTGGCCAGGGGGTCAGCCCGAGCTTTGTGTTAGGGGTAGGGTTCGGGTTAGATTTATTTAGGTTTTAGTGAATGGGTTTTAAACCCGATAAAACAAACTCTGTGTCCTGACAGTTAAGGACACACGAGTCTCGTGTCCGTGCTAAGCACGACACGCACGGTTCGAATCCTTCGTGTCCAGACTTACCATTATGTTCGTCAGGACACGGCGAGTCATAAACACGTGTGCACGAGACACGCACGACACAGTTTGAAGTTGTTACTCACGTGTCCGGCGTCGGGGAGGGGTTTCGAGCGTGCTGACGGCGGCTTAAGGCGTCGTGGCGGTGGCGCTCGGGTGACGCTCGACTCAGCTCGTCGTGGTGAATCGAATGGTGGTGGTGGATGGGGGTGATCGTCGATGGGGAGGTGGCGCTGGGGTCCGCCGAAGTTAGGGTTAGGGTTTAGGCTCGTCGGGGAAGAAAGGGGGTCGGGGTGGTCGTGGGGTTGTGCTAGGGTTAGGGCTTAGGGTCTGGGGGTCATTTATAAGGGGTTTAGGTCGGTCGAAGTTGACTGGGGTGGCCGAAAATGGCGAAAAAGATCGGGGTCGGTCGTCGGCAGCTGGCGGTCGTCGGGGGTGGATAAGAATAGGTTTTACGGTTAGGTCCCTAGGATTTAGGTATTTACAGATAGGTCCCAACTATAACTAAATGCAAATAATAATTTGCAACCCGAACTTAAAATAATTTATTAATTACAAACTGATATTAAAACAAATCTAAATATTTTAAAATGATATTAAAATATTTCAAATAATTACAAAGTGATATATTTTGATTTAAAAACTATTTAAAAATTATTTTAAAATTCTAAAAAATTTCCTAAAAATCCTAATAAATTATTTTTAAAGCTAAATAGGTCATTAGCAACTATTTAACACTAATTAAATTAATTTTTGAAAAACAGGGGCTGACAAGTCTTTCCTCCTTAAAAAATTTTGTCCTCGAAATTCACAAGGATTGAAGACCCTACAATTTCTAACATAGCAAGCAATGCAACAAATGACTAAAGCTACGATCGAAACTAACCTCTAAGGTATCAAGCGGGAAACGGGTGGTTCCCTCGCAGCGGTTGGATCGAACAAGTAAGGATATCTCTCCCTCATGTCCGACTCCCTCTCCCAAGTAGATTCACCCGGAGAGTGACGGATCCAAGCTACTCGTACTAAGGGTATAACCTTGTTCCTCAGCCTCTTCTCCCTCATGTCTAATATCTCCACCGGCTGTTCAGAAACTGCAAGGCTCGGTCCAATCTCCAACTCTGAATGATCTAGCACATGGCTGGGGTCCGGAACATATCTCCTCAGCTGGGATACGTGAAAGACATCGTGAACTCCTGCTAGGTTGGGTGGAAGTACAACCCTGTAAGCTACCTCTCCGATCCTGCCAAGTATTCGAACGGCCCGATGTATCTGGGGTTCAGCTTGCCTCCTCATCCGAACCGGATCGTCCCTCTAGTAGGTGATATCTTCACTAGCACCATATCACCGTCTGCGAACTCCATCGGTCTGCGACTAGCATCGGTCCAGTATTTCTGCCTGTCCTGAGCTACTCTGAGCCTGTCTCTGATCATCCCGACCTTCTCTGCTGCATCCTGTAGAAGCATGGAATTTCAGGACCAGAAATCCTCTGCGCCAAACACTACATGTGCCAGAGCTCGGACAAAGTACTTCACACAGCAAAAACAACACATATAGACATTGAAAGAGGACTTTTTATTACATATAAAAGTCTATTACATGACTAGAAAAGGTTGTACAAAGGAGAACTTCTACAAAAAGAAAAGACCCTAAGTCTACAGCCAGGCGCGGCGATCACCATGTACCTTCAGCAGGGCGCATCCTTTCAGCAGCTCAGTTATGTGCATGTGCATCCCTTCAGCAGCCCAGTTATGTGCCGCTCTTCCAGCCAGGCTCACCGTCGTCTAAATGCTTCAACTAATGAAGCATTTATTGAGCAGAACGAGGGTGGCAATCAACCCTCTAGCTGGAGGAAGAGCTCCCCAAACCGAGGAAGAGAAGAGCACCGCAAGCCAACCTGTGGCCAGAGGAGGCTTCAAAAGAACCTCCAAAGACGAAGGAAGACCGTAATCGAAACCGCGGCTAAAGGAGTAGCTTTCAACACAACCAGAATGGGCAACACCCATTTTGAAGGAAGAAAGAGCCCCCAAAGTCACAGCACCGCAATTCCGATCTGCGGCTCTTCCTACATGACGGAGACGAGGCTCGTGCATCCCTATCTTTAGATGCAACAGGCACCTTCTGCCTGCCTCAGAAGCCCTCGACTCCGACTTTTGGATGTAACAGTCACCTTCAAGTGCATCGATGAAGACATTGTGTCGCATCTTCACCCTCGGAAACATCTCGTCAACAGAATGTGCTCGAGCAAACAAGTTCATTTCGGGAGAACTTAAGAGAACGAGAAACAAACTCTCTCCATGCCACTATTTATAGGCCGGGCAAATCAAACCCATGTGCCAAGTGGATGGCTCTCCGAATCCCGTGCAATGAATTTGCATTAAATGGATGAACCTGACGCTTCGAATTCAGCTAAGTCAAAAATGGCTATTTAAAGCACTCGAAGAACGTAACAGTCGTACCATTAAAGACGTGTCACGAAGCGGATGCGCCGGCCAGACAGTGCATCACACAGACGCGCCCTTCAAACATCAAAGCGCATCACACAGACGCGCCCTTCAAACATCAAAGCCCATCACACAGACGCGCCCTTCAGCACCAAGCGCCTCACAGGGATGTGCTCCCATGCGTCCCCATACGCCTAGTGGAACGCCGATCGATGTGCCCACTCAGCTATCCATCAAATATCAAAAACATTAAATGCTGAAGTCTGACAGAGTGGGTAGCACGCTTCCCGAAGACTGAACAGTTGACAGCTTTTTCAGAAAACAAAGAGTCACCAACGTCAGCATCATCATTACTTTCCTCCGACGGTTACTGCCACGTGGCCGCCCAATCATCTTGCATGCGCCTCCGCAACCATGCGCCTAAATCTGCATGCGCCTCAAAAGCCATACGTTCTAGACTTTTCTCTGATCCCAAAAGACAGAAGTAAAGTCACTACTGAAGCTTCGCATGCGTCTAAAAAGCCATGCGCTCCAAATGGTTTACGACTCCCAAAGGTTACGAGCCAAAGTCTCCACATGCGTCCAATCGCAGGCGCATCCTACCAGATCATTCCCTACCAAATCCGAGATCTCCGAGCCATGGGCCGATGACACGTGTCCTTTGACTCGATTCACCCAAGATCTCAGTAACAGAAAGATCTTCTTCCCTGCTACGTGCCGGCTCACAACAGCAGCATGAAGAATTCAACCCCTCAATCAGGACGCATCGACCATGCGCCTCCATCAGCAATCACCACGTGACGTCCCCGCGTCCAGGCGCATCCTACATATGTGCGCATGAGCAGCCAGCCTGCAAAGCTATAAATAGAGGGATCATTTTTTTCTCACCCAGGAACGAACACACACAGAGGAAAACATACATCGACAGACAGAGACTTTGCACCACTAGAGAGGCAGATACAGACACTCAACGTCTTCTTCCTCTCAGCAAGCTCCAGCACCCAGAGCAATCCAAACCTTCAGAGAACCGATAACCGTCGTCAGATCGTCAACGGAGTCAACGCATTACCACTC
>JANAVB010002396.1:1456375-1719177 GCA_029216955.1 Iris pallida
CACCGTTAGCATCAAAAGCTGCATAACGGCTTCATGGTCATGTGGGCTTTGACGGAATTCAAATTGGTCGCGTGTGCGCGACGAATTTGATGCGTATCCGTCGAAATTCACCGTATCGTGCACTTTACAAATTTCTCAATTATTTTGTGCATACTCGTCAGATCGAGACGAAACTTGTGCCAACAGGATCGTATCATTTTTCTGGTCCTGTATGCCAAGTTTGGTCCGATTCTGAGACCGTTGATAAAATTGCCGTTTTGCGGGCCCCACGGTCCGACTCAACGGGTGATTTTGTGCACGGCCCGCCAGAATCCAACTCTGAACATACGGTTGGGTTCGTATCGGAAAACTGGATCCATAGACATGTAGTTTGACGACTTTAGAGACCATTGACTCTGGCACGCTTTTCGGTGCAAAGCGGGTCCAACGGCGGACACCATTTTTGCCCGAAATTACCATTTTGCCCCTCTGTCCAGAATTAGACTTAAGGACAGGCAATCCTAGCTGATTTGACTATTCTAAGAATGTTGGTAACATTTATTTCAGCTTTCGGAGACAGTTGTGATGACTTGGACTTTCTGACTTGTGATTGGCGATACGTTGTTGGTTCTCCGTGCAACCTCCAGGCAAGTATACCTTGCCAACTTGTACAGTATAATTTATATGCATGTTCATCATCTCGATGTGGTTCTTTTCCTTACATTCGTGATTGCTTGATTCCATGTCTAGTACACTCATCATGTTATGGTTTTACTTTACATGTTTCTAGTTTCTTGTTCCTTTTCTGTTATGATATTTTTCTACCTGTTACACTGTGTTAGTCTCATACATATTGCTTGATAGAGTCGTCTAGTCCCACACCACGATTTCCTCGACTTGATTATAACTTGACTTGACTTGACTTGACATGACTTGAGTGGGACTTGACTTTGACATTCTATAGATTATGAGTACTTACCTTGACTATGGTCTATAGGATTTTATACTAGGATTGGCTACCGTCTTGGTTGTGTGTACTTACCTTGACAGCGATTGAGATACTATAGATTGTGAGTACTTGCCTTGACTGCAGTTTATAGCCAGCCATTTCTAGTATGGCATGCCAGTGTCTTAGGATCCTCATGTTTTGATCTTGTGTCTTGGTTCATTTTGTCTCGTTGGATACCCGTGATTGTTTCTTGCTTCTTTTTACTGTTACATATTGGCTTGTATATTATGTATCTTGCTAGTCCTCTGAGGACCTGATGATCTCTTCAGGTTTAGCGACTGCATGGAGTTAGTTAGCAGGGCGAGATGGTAGAGGATTGCGATGTATGATACAGGTATTGCTGGTGTTATTTCTTTATTATCCTCTCGTGCTTTACATTCAGTACCATGATATATTCTGCTTACTTTATGGACTCATATCATTCTTAGAGTCTAATCGGACAATATGCTAATGGGCTGCAGACCATGACCCATACTTGTTCATTCTTGTTTATACGATTCATGTGGATTGAGATATAGTTTAGATTAGCTATGATACCCATGACCTTGACAGCTTATACATACTCGAGTCGGGCTGGAGTCCGCTCGATACGTAGCTGGCTTGCTCACGAGCTCGCGTCCGAAAATCGGGGTGCGGGTCGTGACAACATCCGTGATCATCTCTGGCCCAAGCATCACTCTGTCCCCAACATCATCCCAAAAGAGCGGTGTACGGCATCGTCGTCCATATAGTGCCTCGAAAGGAGACATACCGATACTGGCTTGGTAGCTGTTGTTGTATGAAAACTCTACCAAGTACAGATGGCTCTCCCATGATCCGCCAAAGTCTAGCACACAAGTCCTCAGTATATCCTCCAGCGTCTGTATCGTCCTCTCGGAGTGCCCATCTGTCTGCGTATGGTACGCCGTGCTGAACTTGAGCCGACTGCCCAACTCCTCCTGCAAGCTCCTCCAGTAGTGGGACGTGAATCTGCTATCACTGTCCGACATGATGCTCACTGGTACTCCGTACAAGCGAACTATCTGCTGCATGTACAGCTCCGCCAACTTCTCGGTGGAAAGCCCCACCTTGAAGGGTATGAAGTGCGCACATTTCGTCAGCCTGTCCACGATGACCCAAATGGTATCCTTTCCTCCTTGGGAACGAGGAAGCCCCGAGACGAAGTCCATCGTAATGTGTTCCCATTTCCACTCGGGAATGGATAATGGCTGCAAAAGACCAGCTGGCCTTTAGCGCTCTGCCTTGACCTGCTGGCAAACTAGGCATCTCGAAATGAAACATGATACATCTCTCTTCATCCCGTGCCACCAAAGATATTCTCGTAAGTCACGGTACATCTTGTTAGCACCAGGGTGAATAGAATATCTCGATCGGTGCGCCTTCTGTAAGACTGCCTCTATCAGCTCTCCCTTCGGCACGTACAATCGGCTGCCTTGCCTCAAGGATCCATCCTCTGCTACAGTAATTCATCCAGCAATCCAGCTAAAGCCTGGGCTCGAAGTCTGCGAAGGCTCTCATCTGTAGACTGTGCCTCCCTGATCTGCTCCATCAAACCTGACTGAATGTCAAGCGCCATCATCTGTATCACTGATCCTGGCCGAACTATCTCGATACCGAGCTTCTCCAGATCTTCCCGCAAATGTCGATCTATCATCAGATACCATGCCATCGGATGCCTGCTGAGCGCATCCTCCACTACATTTGCCTTCCCGGAGTGATACTGTAAATCGATGTCGAAGTCCTTCATCAGCTCCAACCATCGTCTTTGCCTCATGTTCAGCTCTTTCTGCGTGAACACATACTTCAAGCTCTTGTGGTCGGTAAAGATTTCCACACGCTCTCCGTATAAGTAATATTTCCATAACTTAAGTGCAAAGATCACCGCAGCTAACTCTAGGTCATGGGTAGGATAGTTCCGCTTATGAGTCCGCAATTGCCTAGATGCATAAGCAATCACTTTCCCATGCTGCTGTAGGACACATCCTAGCCCCTTTCCTGAAGCATCGCTGTATATGGTAAAAACCCCAGATCCTGAAGGTAATGTCAGAACTGGAGCGGTCGTCAGCCTCCTCTTCAGCTCCTCAAATGCTGTCTGGCAGTCCTCTGACTAGATATACTCTGCATCCTTCCGCGTCAGCTTCGTCATGGGTTCAGCTATCCTAGCAAAGTCCTGGACGAACTTCCTATAATAGCCGGCTAAACCCAGAAAGCTCATGATCTCTGAAACTGACGTCGGAGCCTTCCATGTCTCAACGACAGCAATCTTCCTGGGATCCACCGAGATTCCCTCTCCAATAACTATATGGCCGAGAAACTCCACTCGGTCTAAAAAGAACTCGCACTTCGACAATTTGGTGAACAACCTCTCCTGCCTCAGAATCCCTAAAACTGTCCGCAAGTGCTCTGCATGCTCCTTCGGCGTCTTCGAGTATATCAGGATGTCGTCGATAAACACTACGACAAACTTATCAAGATACTGGTGAAATATCTTATTCATCAAATTCATAAAGACGGCTGGCGCATTTGTGAGACCAAATGGCATCACCAGAAACTCGTACTGTCCGTACTTCGTGTTGAATGCCGTCTTCTGGATGTCTGCTGCCCTGACCTTCACCTGGTGGTACCCGAATCTCAAGTATATCCTGGAAAACACTTTCGCCCTACTCAACTGGTCGAACAAATCATCTATTCTGGGCAGAGGATATTTGTTCTTAATGGTGATGGCATTCAAGGCCCGGTAGTCAAAACACAACCGAACTGTACCATCCTTCTTAGGCACAAAGAGCACTGGCGCTTCCCATGGAGAAGCACTAGATCGAATGAAACCCTTTTTCAACAGGTCATCAATCTGCTCTTTCATCTCTTTGGCCTCCTTGGGGTTCACTCTATAGCAAGCCCGGGATACTGTGATGAACCCGGTACTAAATCTATAGTGAACTCCACATCTCTGTCAGGCGGAAGTCCTGGAAGATCCTCTGGGAATACATCCATAAACTCCCTAATGATAGGGTGTGGCGATGCTAACTCCCCAACTGTCGCACAACAGTTCGGCTCTAGGCTGATCTCCGGTCCTGTCCTCCTGACACTGAATGGTGCTGTGCCTGGGGGACTGAACAGAATACTACTCTCATGACAGTCTATAGCTGCATGGGCATAGCTAAGCCAGTCCATCCCCAATATGATATCATAACCGGGGAGTGGCATCACAAAGAAACGTCCCCTGAACTCTCTCCCGGCTATAGTAATAGAGCATCTATAGATAGCTCTAATGGACACTGGTCCGCCTTCCGTCATTAATCTACTCATCTCCTCGGTAGGTGTAGCTACTAGATGGTGTTTATGCATAAACTCTAATGACATGAAGCTATGAGATGCACCAGAATCAAACAAGCATAGAGCTAGAAAAGTATGCAAATAAATATGACCTGTGATGACGTCAGCCAAAATAATCTGGCTCCGAAACCTGCTCCGGCTCCGGCTCAAGAGCTAGGCTATAAGTCTTCCCCTGAGGTCCCTTCTGCTACTGCAGATGTTGCCCAAACCTCTGCTGCTGAGTCGAGAGCGGCCCTCTAGGTCCCTTGGCTGCTGGGCAGTTCCGAATCTGATGGGTGGCAGACCCACAAAATAAGCACTGCCCCAACCTCTTCCTGCAAATGGCGAAGTCATGCCCTGGCCTTCTACAGAAAGAACACATAGCCCCCTTCTGCTGCTGCTGAGGTCCCGGGCCTCTAATTGGTGGGGTCGAGTGATGTGGTGTAGGGGGACGGTAAGTCTGCTGGTACGGCGTCGGTGCTCTCTGCTGGAAAGCCTGACGCTTGGACGGTCCCTCGAAGTTTACAGAAGCCGGCCTCTTGCAAGACAGAAGACGCTCCTCAATGCTCCGGGCCAACTCTAGGCTCTGGTAATAGTCAGTCGTACCGTTTGCCACTATAAGAATGCCAATGTCTGGAACTAGACCATGGCAAAACTTACGCGTCATCTCCTCAGGGTCAGCAACTAGACTAGGAGCGAAACGGCTCAGGCGACTAAACTCTGCCGCATACTCGTCGACGGAACGGTTCCCCTGCTGGATGTTCTGGAATCATAGCCCCATGGCTACTCTAGCGGTGGTCGAGAAGAATTTCTTCTTGAACTGGGTCTTGAACTGATCCCAAGTGGCCTTCCCTCTCGCAAATAGCGGCTCATTCCGGAACCAGACTCCTGCCAAGTCTGTCAGCAGAAACCCTACTGCCTCGACCTAGAGGTCATTCGGCAACCTAGCTCCAAGGAGCTTCCTCTCTACCGAGTCTAGCCAGTCATCTGCTACAACTATGCCCTCAGTCCCTAAGAACTCCTTGGGATTCAGACCCATGAAGTCCTTGATCGTCCCTGCTCTCTGTCGTGGCTCTACAGGTGGTGGGACCACGGTACGTTCCTCAGAACGCTCCATGCTCTGGCGGAGTAGAGTAGTCTGCTCCTGATGGGTCGTTAGGAACCCCTGGATCAGAGTGAGCAGCTGGTTCCCGTCGAGTGTGACGGAAGCCTGGGTAGGTATAGTGATAGTTGGTGGTGGGAGTATCGGGTCCTGCTGGGACTGTAATGTGGAAGGTGGTGGAGGCATTTGGGTTTGTGGATCTGTGGAGTGGGGGGAATATGGTAGGTGGAGGTGGAGGTATATCGGTCAACTAGTCAGCTGACTGGATAGGGAGTGTGCCATTCTCAGGTGTGACATACTGGGATGAACGAGTAAGCACCATCTAAAATAAAAAAAAAGACTTGTAAGGACTCTTTAAAGTAAACAATCATAGACAAAAAAAATCTAATTATAATAGCAAGCATATGATGCGTTTCCTATGTTGCAATCCTAGTATTCCTCTTGGTGTTCTAAGCGTCATTCCTAATGTTGTCTAATTACCTTAAGTTCCTAATTGCAGGCATGTTTGGTACAATAACGTAACCAAATAATTTAGTCAGAGACCTGCATGGGCCACCACTAAAAACATGTCACGATCCGCTACCCAAATTGTTGGGCCGGGCCGAGTCATGTCCAGCCTACGCTTGAGATAAAGCGTAGTAAGCTGTTCTAAAGATAACAAGATAAGACTAAATGTGCTAACAGTTCTATAAGTAAATAAAAGTCATAAATGCTCCAAACACAAAAGTCGTCTCATATAGTAATAAGTCCAAGTACAAGTCTGAAATATAAAACTGGATACAGGTCCAGTTACAAAATACATAGTCTAATACATGACTACTTCTCAAAAGTCTAAAGCAAATAGACAACTAGACGAGGTTCCCCGCAGGTACATCCTCGTAAGGCAAAGCCTGGTCCTCGGCAGTAACTCCATAATACGAATCACAGAGCAACTCCTCCTCAGTAAGTATACCTACAACGTTATCCTGTCAGAACGGGAGCAAGTACTGATTCTAGCCAACTAAATATATGAAACATGAAATGAACATGAATGTGATAAACCGGAATCATGACATATCATAATCTATCATGGCAAGGACACATATGTCATAGAGACAGATGTATATGTAATGTTTAAAACTGTAGCAGGTACGTGATCGTCAATAGGTGTACAATGTGCAGGAGCACATAATGAAATATACTTCCGTACAAGTGTAAAGGAGATATATGTACATACGCATAAATACAGCTTTGAGATAAAGGCCTACGGCACAGAACATATAAAATAAAACTTTGCTCGGTACTGTAGAGGGGGCATGATCACGTACTCAGCTATCAGTTTCCCCATAAACCAGATTCTAATCATGTGAGAGATATAAAACTGTTCTAAACATGGTAGGGATAAGAAAGTAATACAACATGTGAAGATTTAACTTGCTACCCCAAGGATCAGCATTTAACATGGTTGGATTCGCAGTTCAGTGTTGTGACAGTATGTAAGTTTGTAGAAAGTACTTGCCTCTAGCAAAGCAAAGAAGCGATAAAATGCTATAGATGCCTGGTAACTTGTCACTGTAGAAATAAATACATAAACTTAGTTTTTATACTAAGTTAAACACTACGACACTAGTGGTGCAATATGACTTTCTAACTGGACACCTAGCCAAACGATGACTTTAGCATAAGAGACCAATGTGGGGTGACACAATACTCAAACTAATTTTCTAGGGTCTTTACACTAGTGCGGGGTGAGGTTCCATACGGCTATAACTCAAAATAACACAAAAAGTTACAAGTCGTAATTATGTCATAATTAAATCAAACTGTACACTATGATCTAACAATTTTGAGATAGACAAAAAGCTCCATTTTACATAAAATAAAGTACCAAAATGATTCTTGTTAATTATAGAAATTTATAATAATTTTTCTGGAATTTATAAACCCTCATAAATATTTATTAAAAATCAGCAAACATAAATATACAGAAAATGAGTTCTGTTTTCCTATTTTTATAAAATACCAACAGTACTTAGTAAATTCTGGAAAAATTATAATAAATTGTCTAAATTAACAAAGTATTCAAATATAATTTTTTCCAGATTTTTACAGCAATTAAAATATTTATAAAAATTTAAAAACAGCAAGCAACAGTTTCTGGAAAATAATTAATTAATTATTTACTATTTTTGTCCATGTATTCGAATTGAACCGAAGTCCAGATACAGGACCCAGAGCCATGAATCAAGTCCAATATGACTTGTATAGACTCTGAATGTATAGAGTAATTGGCCAAAAAACCCATGCTAGATTTAGACATCAATGGTCATAACAATTAAAAAATACAGAAATTAATAATAACAATATATTTTCAAAGTGATAAAAATATACAAGTCACAATTATAATATAATAAAATACTTGTGAAATTTACATAACAAATATTTTGTATAAGGTAGAATTTAATATATATATATATATATATTATATATATATATATATATATATATATATATATATATATATATATATATATATATATAATAAAAAAAATATATATATAATAAATAGATATATATATATATATATATATATAACTTTATATATATATATAATATATAAATATATATATAATAAAAAAAATATATATATATATATAAAAAAAAATATATATATATAATATATATATATAACACAAAGACCTTTTATATATAATAAACTATATATATCATATATATATATATACGATATATATATATATATATAGTATATATATATATATTATATATATATATTATATATATAAAATATATATATATATTATATATATATATATATATATATATATATATATATTTATATATATATAATATAATATAATATTATATATAATAGATATATATGTATGTATATACTATATATATTATATATACAGTATTTATATACGTATATAATAAAATACTAATATGAATATATACATATCATATATAAATACTGTATATATACATATATAACAGTATATACATATATATATATATATATATATATATATATATATATCTATCTATATATATATAATAATAATAATAATAATAATAATAATAATAATAATAATAATAATAATAATAATATATATACAGAAATACCACTACAACAAAAAGACCTTTTAATGACGGCTAAAAAACGTCATTAATGACAAACCATGACGCTTTTTTTTTCCAAAGCAACCTTTATGAAAACGGTTGTTATAAATGTTTTTTAAAAGCGTCATAAAAAAACGTCATGAATAGTTTCTATAAAAGCGTTATGAATAGTTAATATATAGTGCATAATTCAGAACAATTTTAAAACGTCATGAATAGATAATATGTATAGGCTCAATGCAGCACATTTATAACACTTTATACTATTCAAATTAGCATATTTATAATGCTCTATACTGCACAGTATATATTACATTCCAAAAACTTAACATTATATATTACCATCTTTATTACATTTCTCAAATAGAGTACATATCAACATCTTCATTACATTGAATATCCAAATACAGAATGTACCCAAAAATAGGAATAAATCTCTCTTTTGCTAACCAAATTATTAGAAATATTTAATTAAGTAGATTCTAACCATGGATCTTCTCTCTGCTATCTCTTGAAGATATCAGGAGTCCCAAAGAGAAGTAGTGTCGCAGCTGAGCGACGACTTGGTGCTGCTGCAGCCGGCGCCATCGTGGGAGAGCCTCATCCTCTGATCGCTTACTCTCACCTGAACCCTCACCAGCGTCTACATGCACCTCAGCGTCACGTTCGCCTGCCTCCTTACGTTGTCCCCTCGCACCAGTGCCTGCAGCTTCACCAGCCCCTTCAGAGCTCTCAGCGCCCTCCTCGCCTTTTCAAGTTAGATGTTATCAAGTTAGATGTTATCAAATCCTTACCCCACCTATATCCACAATTTAGATGTTATTAAGTTAGAACCAGGTATAAATGACACATTATATTTGAAAGACCGGAAACTGGAAAGAAAAAAAAAACTTCAAGTCACTACAAAATTCAAGAGAAAAAAAACACAGGTTCAAGTGAATTTCAGAAAACCCAGAAGCCAAAACTTTCATAAATGGAAAAAAGTTTATAGAACTCTAAGTGCTCATGTCAAGAATTCCTCTGCTATGTGAAGTCCTCAGACAACTTTCAGAATGAAGCATGCATTAACATTTTCTAATTTTTGTACTTTTTTTGCAGCAGTAAGTAGAACCTTCTTTCTTTGCACTACAACAAAAAACCTAACTGTACAATACATTTTTATTTATCTCCTTCAGAATGTTAATGAACTACTATATTAGTAATTTTGCATCATACAAAAAAATGCTAAATATTAACGTATGTAAAAATAAACAAAAGAAGAAAAAGTAGACATAGAACCTCAATCAAGTGCTGGAAAGCTAGCGTCAGCGCTTTAGAATCCTTGGACAAACCCTGGCCAACCTGTAAAACTTGCAAAGATAAACTTTTTTTTGAAGAGAACGGGTTGTAAATCCCAAAAGATATCATGTTCAAAAGTAATTGTGAGTGCACATTCGTCTTACCCTTGGCTTCACCATAATTCTTTGCTGGTGGTATATTATGAGGGTGCACTGTGCAAATCTTGTGGATCTGCTCTCTAGCCTTATTGAACTTTAAACCTTGAATCTAAGTAATTTCAGTCAAATGCATATGCCAGAAGTGCTTGATTACTATTATAAAATAAAGCTAGTTCAGGTCTAATTTTTTAACCACTCAAAAGCACTTGAAAAATGGAAAGGATATTTCTTTTCAAAGTCAGAAAAATCATCACTATTGTCATCAACCCTACATGTTCGTGCCAAATTCCTCGTAAAGTTAGTTACAGGTATGAGAGGGACATGCCTGCCATAAAGCCTAGCTAGTCTAGTTGAATCAGAATATAACTACCTGAAACTAGTGAACAAACCCTCCAAAGTGGATCAGTTTGGCCTGCATGTCATCTTAATATTACTAAAAATGTTAATTTGTTCACCTTTTTCCGAAAGTTATGTGACAAAAAGGAAGAAATCAATATAATTAAGGGTCGACGGAGCAGATTTGTATGCCACTATGTATGAAAAGATTCAAACCAACAACCTCCATGCTGATCTTATTACTTCAGAAGCTAAACCAAAATTTCTATATTTTCTGACATTGCCAACACATGTATATATAAGACATAAAACTGCTCGTGTCACAAAAATTAAAATATATAATATAAAAATGCCTCTCAGAATGAATTTTTTTTGCAAAATAGGCACTTCTGTATGGCGTTTTTTGTGATCGCAATTTCCTGGCTGTCAGTAACTACACCAATCAGCACGACATTTTGTTTCTCTAAATACAAGTACCTGCTCATCTTCGGGCGTCTCCTTGCAGAATGGCGCACAGAGGCGGCAGCATATGCTACCATGCGCGCCATCTCCATCGGCTCGTAGTTCCCCTCGAGTCTCGGATCGACCAAGTCGTCGTAGTTTTTGCCGGTCAGCGCTTGCGAGAGCACCGGCCGCGCCCAGTCCACCAAGCTGTCTTCCATGAACGTATGCGAGCTGTCGTAGGGCCTCCGTCCAGTGATTAGCTCAAGAAGCATGACGCCGTACGAGAAGACGTCGGACTTCTCCGTCAGCTTGCCGTTGGAGGCGTACTCTGGAGCCAGGTAGCTGCAGCCATGGACGACGAATGCTAATTATAATTAGTACATTTTGGTTTGGAACCAAAGTCCAGAAGATTAAACATTAATTCTTGCTCACCCGAAAGTTCCCATTACGCGGGTCGAGACGTGGGTGTGATTGTCCGAGGAGAGCTTGGCCAATCCGAAGTCCGCAACCTGATCGAGTTCTTGAACAAGTGAGCAAATTAAACTTCACATAATGAACTCTCATCGTATAAATGTGTAGGAATCAACCAAAAAAAGAACAAAACAACCGCCACCACCAGCCCTTACCCGTTCTCCTCGCCGAGCCCGACGCTCGAGTCCTCCCAACCGCCGTCGCCCCCATGAGCGCTCGTCTCGTGTCCGGGCCTGCAGCCGACGTGTGTCGGCGCTACAGATCTGCACCGACCGTTTGCTCGTGCATCCTCGACGGGAAGTGTGGGCTCCTCCGCTCCTCCCCTCAGCGTCAAGTTGCACCTTGAAGAGATCTGTCGGCGCCGTCTCCAGAGCGTCCCGCCGCATCGACTCCCCCTGGTGAGCGCCGGTCAGCGAACACCGGAATCCCTCCTTCGGGTGGAGCGAGGCGCTCGATGAAGAAGAAATCCATCAGAAACCCTAGAAATCGACAAAGTATAAGCAAAATATATGCCCTAACCGAAGAGAAATTGGAAGAAAAATTGAACCTTTGCGTAGATCTGGAGTTTGGGAGAGAAATTGGAGTCGAACCGAAAAGGAGGGAAAATGAAAATGAAAAATTGGGGAGAAGAGGTTTGAGGAGGATAAGCTGCTCGGTTAGAAAATAGATGAGAAATGAATTTTCTCTCTCCCACTGAGCTTTTATACGAAGGAATTACAAGTTGCCACGCTCTAAAATATTAATGACATTTTATTTATAAACGTTATAAAAGCCCAGAATTAGTCCAAACCGTCATAGAAAAAGCTATTTCTTAACTTGATAACGCTTATGTATCAGCCGTCATTAAAACTCCTTGTCGAGCGTCATTAATAGGTCTTTTTGTTGTAGTGTACATATATATATATAATAAATATATATATATATATATATATATAATATATAATAACATAAATAAACAAAACAAACAAAAAAAAACCAAACAAAGGGAAGGGGGGCTCGAACTCGGCCCAGGGGGTCGAGTTCTTGGGTACGGTCGGGCTGGCCAGGGGGTTAGCCCGAGCTTGTGTTAGGGGTAGGGTTCGGTTAGATTTATTTAGGTTTTAGTGAATGAGTTTTAAACCCGATAAAACAAACTCTGTGTCCTGACAGTTAAGGACACACGAGTCTCGTGTCCGTGCTAAGCACGACACCACGGTTCGAATCCTTCGTGTCCAGACTTACCATTATGTTCGTCAGGACACGGCGAGTCATAAATACGTGTGCACGAGACACGCACGACACAGTTTGAAGTTGTTACTCACGTGTCCGGCGTCGGGAGGGGTTTCGAGCGTGCTGACGGCGGCTAGAGGCGTCGTGGCGGTGGCGCTCGGGTGACGCTCGACTCAGCTCGTCGTGGCGAATCGAATGGTGGTGGTGGATGGGGGTGATCGCCGATGGGGAGGTGGCCTGGGGTCCGCCAGAGTTAGGATAGGGTTAGGCTCGTCGGGGAAGAAAGGGGGTCGGGGTGGTCGTGGGGTTGTGCTAGGGTTAGGGCTTAGGGTCTGGGGTCATTTATAGGGGGTTTAGGTCGGTCGAAGTTGACTGGGTCGGCCGAAAATGGCGGAAAAGATCGGGGTCGATCGTCGGCAGCTGGCGGTCGTCGGGGGTGGGTAAGAATAGGTTTTGCGATTAGGTCCCTAGGATTTAGGTATTTATAGATAGGTCCCAACTATAACTAAATGCGAATAATAATTTACAACCCGAACTTAAAACAATTTATAATTACAAACTGATATTAAAACAAATCTAAATATTTCAAAATGATATTAAACATTTCAAATAATTACAAAGTGATATTTTGATTTAAAAACTATTTAAAAATCATTTAAAATTCTAGAAAATTTTTAAAAATCCTAATAAATTATTTTAAAGCTAAATAGGTCATTAGCAACTATTTACACTAATTAAATTAATTTTTGAAAACAGGGCTGACACAATGGCACTCGAAAGCAACAAATTAAGTGGCTTTGGCCGAGTGCAAACAAACGGCGTCGATGTCTGTGGAAACCTACTTTGGAAATTTGCAGTCTTTGTGGGTGAACAAGCTGCTTATTTCCTATTGCCTACTTGTACCTGTGGTGAACTTGCTGCAAAGCTACAGGCTATGAGGGATGAAGACCACTTTCAGGACTTTATGTATGGATTGAATGCTGAGTTGTATGGTCATACCCGATCTAATCTTCTGGCTCAGTATCCTCAGCCAGTTTAGATCGGCATACCAGGCAGTCCGTGAGGAGGAGGATATGCAAAAATTTTAGGTCCAATCCGCTGCTGAGTAGGTGTTGGCGCTGACTATCAAGACTTTACCTCGTCTCTCTACTACTTCTAATAGTAGAACCACAGATTCCAGGGACAATCAGGTATGATCTGTACTCATTGCAAGAAAATAGGTCATGATGTTGCAACTTGCTTTGTCAAGATTGGCTATCCAGAGTGATGAGAGACTCGTCCTCGCGTGAAGGCGGGACGTGGTGCTGGTGGTGGCAGAGGCCCGGCACCACAGCAGAGACGTAATGGGGGACATGGTGCTGGTTGCGCAGGGGTTGTTCATCATGTCGCCGCTGCTGGTCATGGTGTCCCTGCTGGTCTTACTGGGAGTTCGGCGGATATGATGCATAGGGTATCCTTCACCACTCTCGGTGAACAATAGCAGAAACTGATGAGCTTGCTGGGTAACGACAATCCTTCCAACCCTGGTACTTCAAACTCTGATCGTCTGATGGGTAAGAATTCTTCTGTCACTTGGATATTCGATACTGGGGATACTCTTCATGTGACAGGTTCTCGTGATTGTTTAGTTGATTGCTTTGAGGACCCTGTCTGTCCTGTGACTTTGCCTGATGGGAGCACTATTGAGGCTTTTCTAAGAGGCAAAGTATTTTTGACTGCTTCATTAGTGTTGACGGATGTTCTTTACGTTCCGATATTGACTTGCAACTTGATCTCTGTCTCATAATTGATTGGTGCCAGAAATTGTGATATGTTATTACTCCTGATTTGTGTTTTGTTCAGGACCGAAGTACGAGGATGGTGATTGGATCAGGTGAACAAAGGGGTGGACTTTACTTCTTGGGGGAGGTTCCAGCTTCTTTGGCTTCGGTGATCCTGACATGCAGAGAGAGTGATACCGAGGTTTGGCATAGTAGACTGGGACATCCTTCAGATAAAGTAATGCAGACTTTACCTTTTCTCTCTGGTTGTAGTGTGTTTTCTCATAAGGCTTGTGATATTTGTCATCAAGCTAAACAGACTCGTGATGCTTTTCCTGATAGTAGTAGTCGTGCTTTGAGATGCTTTGAACTTATCCACTGTGATCTGTGGGGACCATATAGTGTTCCTTCATCTAATGGGGCACGATATTTTTTGACTTTGGTGGATGATTTTTCTAGAGCTGTTTAGGTTATTTTGTTGAAGGATAAGTATGCTGTCTATTCTATGTTTCTTAATTCATTGCTATGGTGAAGCGTCAGTTTGGGGTCGATGTACGTCATGTACGGAGTGACAATGGCACTAAATTTAATTATTTACGAGATTTTTTTTCATCTCAAGGTATATTGTTCCAAACATCCTGTGTTGGGACACCTCAACAGAATGGAAGGGTGGAAAGAAAACATCGACATATTTTAAATGTCGCCAGGGCATTGAGATTTCAGGATTCTCTTTCTGTGAATTTTTGGGGGAAATGTGTTCTGGGTGCATGTTATCTGATAAATACAACACCTTCTAGTATCTTGCATTTTAAGTCTCCTTATGAAGTTTTATATGGTTCGGCTCCTTCGTATGTGTTTGCAAAAACAAAAGTATGAAAATTTATTGATACAAACTTTGTAAAGATTACGAGAATTCTGGGAAAGGTACAACTATAGGAATCCAATCTAGAAGACGATTGCTTTATCCCTTGGACGATGTGAACTTTGAAGACGGTAACCTCGGAAGTTGACTTGAAGGCAAAAGCCTCAGAGAATTGAAGGCAAAAGCCTCGAAAGAATGCAGCAGCCACTTGGGCAAGAACTCCTGAACTCTCTGATAATTCTGAACTTTAATGTCTGATCTCCCTATCTGATCTCTGATCTGTGATCCCCTTGAATGAAGACTTGAAACTCTATTTATAGAGTTCTAGAAATAACTAATTTTTAGTTATTCTGGATGGCGCAAGTTGGATTGCGCAGCATCAGACTGCGCAGGCAGTTGTCTGGTCGTGGGCTGACTGTCTTGGACACATGGCATCATTTGATTGAAATGCGCATGATCGTGCATAGACGGTTGCCACGTCGTGAGGAATTGATGGCATGAATGCCACGTGTACTTTTGTCAATTATCATGATGAAGTGCGACACCTGAATTACGCTGACTTTGGATTGCGCTGACATAGATTACGCAGGCACTAGATTGCGCAGACACTGGATTGCACTGCATGTACAGCTGTCCTCGAGCGTTGTGCGACGCAATAAACGAACAGTCTCCTCGTTCTTTGTGCTGTCAGTTGTCAGAAAGATTTGATTTTGTCAGATAATGATGACATTACCACGTCAGCCTGCGCAGTTGAAAGTGTGCGCAGTCCGGTGTGCGCAATCGGAATGATGCGCAATCTGATGTCTGCGCAGTTCATTTGAAAGTTGTATTTCTTGATTTTTTGACTTTGTTGATAGGTGCAACTTGATTTTTTAGGACCTACAAGACCCCCTTCAAAGTTTTCGAAAGTTGAATTTATTCAAAGTTTTGAAATACTTTGAATTTCAAAAGTTAAAATCAAGTTGCGCAGGAGTTGTCTGCGCAATCGGATGAGTCGATCCGACTTTTTCGGCGCAGTCTGAGGCAGCCGTTACTCTTTGAAAAACTATAAATAGTTCTCTTCAATATTTATTTCATTCTTTACTTTGCTTTTGTGATTTAAGAGAGAAGTCTCGAGCCTATTCCTCCTTTCTTCTCCATCGAATCTCCATGGCTCCCAAGCGTTCTTCCGCCGCTGCCAAGGGCAAGGCCCCTGCCGAGCCTTCGGCTAGGGTTGCACGACGTCCTTCTCGACATGAGACTACACATCCTGCTTTGCAAGGTAAATGACCCAATCGAAAACCCTTTTTAGGTTTTTTCGACTTCACTGATTTTCAGAATCCATCTCTTTTTAGAGATGTGATTATACTGCGCCACCCTTTTTAGGGTTTTTGCACGAAACAGTTTATTCTTCATTTTTATGAAGAATAACTTCTTGCGCAATCGGTTGAACTGCGCTGGCAAAAGTCAGCTCAATCTGTTGATTCGCGCAAGATTGCCAGCGCAATCTGATGCTGCGCAAACTGATGGTTGCTCAATCTGATGGTTGCACAATCTGATGACAGAATTTTCTGACTTTGACTTGTACTAAATTCTGCTTTCTTCTGTTAGATGCAGTTGACACCAGAGAAGATCCTGGGTATGAGAACTTTGTAGGGACTCTTTCAGAATCAAAATTCAAAGAGGACCTGTCCCATGTGCACTTTCCACAGTATGATCTGCCAGCTTCCCGCCAAGCTATCTTGGTAACCTAAGATAATGAAACCCTGTTATGTCTGATGAATGGGCAACCTTTGGAGTCGGCAGATGCCATCATTCACAAGAAGCCCCTATTTCTGTTTGGCGAAGCTTTTGAGAAGATCTCTCAGCCGAAGCCACGGATAGAAGAACGGATTGTCCAACAGAAAGATAAGACAATCTCGATACCAAATGTCTTCCGCTGTCTCCCTTTATCTCGATATGCTCATGCAAGCTATCCGAGGAAAATGGAATAGAATCTCACACCTTTTCAGGATGCCCGTCAGGAAAGATTTATGTAAAGAAGGGGCCTAACAAGAAAGACATGTTATACAGTTCTTCGGAACGATACAGTGTCTTGCTCAGAGGTTTAAAGTCCGGTTGTATTCTGCCGGAAAATTCTTCTTTGTTATTGCCCGTAAGAGTTCCAATATTCGCGAATGAGTTCGCGAAGGTCGAAGGGAGGTATCCAGATCAAGACCTCAGATTAACTGGACTGGTGAACCCAGACTATAAGAGATGGAGTTGTATAGCAAACTGGATTTTAACTAAGTTTAAAGACAAACTTCAGCAGATTAACTTGTATCAAGCAGTGCATGCCACTGTTTACGGTTTCGCCCCCAATCCGCATCTATTTCTGGCTCTAGCAGAAAGATACAACTACAGGACAGGGACTTTTATGACTCCCTGCGGAGAGATCGGGTTTGCCCTTTACGAGATGCAGTACATCTCTTACCTGCCGATGGGGGATGCGCCGTATGAGGAATTTGTCCCAACTAATGATGAGTTAGACAAACTTAGAAAAGAGAACGCAACCATGGTAGCAGTCTTCGAAGAACTGTCGTGTCATTATAAATTCTGCTCTCTTTTTTACAAAAGTGGTACATCTGGTACCTGCTATTCATCCAAATGGTTGCCTTATCTGTTCCTCAACCATATTGAAGAAAAAAAGACCAAAGAATATGACAACTGCTATCCCGACTTCTTTAAACCACTGAGCAGCACTGAAGTGTGAAGTTAATGGAGCGAAGTGGTGACTTGGATGTCGAGATCAAGGACGATCATCAATGTCCTCCTCTAAAGAAAGGAGACACTCTCGAGAGTTATTTGAGAGTGGGATATCGATTTATGTCAAAAGAAGCCCAACTGGCAGGTTTTTTGACATATTGGCTCCGCAGATTCGTCGTTCTCGGATCAAGTGCCGTAGACCGCTTCCATCGCGGTGTTCTTTTTGCTGCCGTTCGATTAGTCTTCGGCTACAAGATGGATCTCTTATCGACGATGACTTATAGAATGAACGCCAGTCTCCGTCTGTACGTCGAATTGATACTGAAAGCTAAGGGCGAGAAAGAGTTTCCTCGGCTAGAATTGCCGTATACTTATCTGTTCGGGTGGTTGCTTCTACACCATCCTACTTTGATGGACCCCGACATGGGACCAGTCAGTGGCAGCTTTTTGCGGAGGTTCTTCCACGGTAAGTGGAAATACACTTCTTTGAGAGATTGCAGATATGCTTTGAACCTCGGCAAAGGATAGAACTTCTATTGCACTTCTCCTCCTGCCGGATATGAACAGATGTCGACCAACATGATTGACTCAAAGATGCAACCTTTGAGCCGTACAGCTTTTGATTGGTTGAAGACAATTCGACCATCCCACTTGGTGTATCGATTTGAAGAAGAATGCTACTTGGAGCCATATCTTTCCAGCCGGTTTGCTCGACAGTTTGGATATGACCAATTCCACGTCGGTAATGCTATCTTATGCCTACAAGGAAAAGGTTTCTTGATAGATGGAGCCCGAGCTTGGGCTTATTACAACGCTCGAGATACGAAAGTAACGTTCTCGATGCCGGTGAATAGTAATCATAGCCCTCGTATGCTGTTCACATATTCGGTGTTTTATACATCATCGAACACTTTTGCCGAGAACTTCAATCTTGCGGATAGCTTCACATCTGCAACGAGATTGAAGAAGGGAGGAGTCATCATGTCACTTCCAGGTAATGATGAGGTGCACGAGCCAGTGGATGCACCCTTAGAAGTTTCGAAGGACGTTATGTTCCCTGAAGAGATTAACGCGCTACTGCGTGTTTCTTTAAAGGTTGCTAAATCTCCGGCCAGGAAGAGAAGGAGAGAGGAGCCTTCCATCCCAGCTGCGAAAAAGAAACTGATCTTGGATCATTCTTCAGAAAAGATTACTACCAGATCTCAATCTCGGCAGCTGGCCGAGACAATTCAGCAGAAAGAAGCTGCCACACCGACCTCTGTTCAAAAACAAGTCGAGGCAATAAACGTAGAGAGTCCTGTGAGAGACCTCTACATAGAAAGAAAAGGTTGGTCCACAGAGGAAATTTAACAGTCTCTCCTTCTAGACAAACTTTGTCTTCGGTAGTAGCGAACGCTGTAGCTGGGCTCACTATGTCATCTCCAACTCCTGTTTCCGAGGCTGGACATAAAACTCCTAGTCCAGAACAAAGGGAGGATATTGAGGAGAGAGAAGAGATCGACCGGAGAGATGAGGCCATAGAGCCTAGAGACAATATTGCAGAAACAGAGCATGAACCTTTGCAATCTCCATTGCCAACAGCAGCGGAAACTCATCTTCCTGCCACACCGGGAGCAACCCTCGCGGAAGAAGATCGTTTGATAATCGAAGCTTTATATGGCTTTGACTTCGGTTATCAAGAAGAAGCTGATCATGCCGCTGATGCTGCTGGTGAAGAGGCTCCCGAGGACATCGAGAACGAGGAGAGCACCTCATCGGAAGCTGCTGAGGAAACACAAAATCCGGAAGAGAATGTTGAGATCCAGACATCTCCTCGAGACACTCTGACTCCTGAAAAGGAGGCTGAGGTGCCGAGATCTCCGGAGAAGATTGCTGATGAAGAGGTGGATTTGGAGGAAACTCCAGTTGCTGCTCCCGAAGGTATTGTAATGAAATTAGCGATCTTTTTTTAATAAATAACTTGATAGCTAACATCATTACTTTTATCCATACAGAACCCGGATCCTCTTCTGCTCCTCCAACATGCATGGACATAGTACTGGCAACGACAATTGCCAGTAGCAGTCGCCATTTATCTTGTGGCTCTGAAGCAGAAAGTAGCCAGGCCATAGTGTCTGAGGCTACTTCTGCTCAGCTAAAGTCTGTTCCTGCAGATGATAAGCTTATTGTTGGATCCACCCATGGTAAGACTGTTTTCACTTTTGATTCTCTTTATCAATAGCCAATGACAGGCAAAGTGACAGTATTTGATTTTGCAGAGGAACAACCAGGAGGAGCAACCAGCTCCACTTTGGTTCTCTTATTCAAAGAGCCTGCTGTTCAGATACGAGAAATTGAGCGTCCTGCTGCTTTGTCATCAACAGGAGTAGCTGCGACTCCTGGTGCTCTGGCGATTAATCAGCTTGTCATCCAATCATTCACCAAATGCTTCTTCGAGTCCTTGGGACCTCTGATCAATAGAATGATGGACAAAGAAGACGCTGATTTTTACATGGTTAGAGGTCCGACCTCTTTCTTGGTGAAGGCCATCCGGGAGCAAGGTGATGAGGCTCAGGCCACTTTCCTTGACCATGTATTGAATGAGCTGGAAATCTCCATAAAGAACTATAAAGATCTCAACAAAGGGGAAGTGGAACCTTTAGTGCAGGCAGAGTTTGAACAAATGGCTTAGGCAGCTGCAATTGAAATAGTGAATCTCCAGAACCTCTTGGATGCCTATACTACTAAATCTGTTGAATATAATTCCAAGTTGGAATCGGTGATCTCAACTGCTGAGAAAAGAGAGAGAAGGATTGCCGAGCTGAGAGTAGAAATTGCTCGTCTCGAAGAGGAACTGGAAAATAAAGTTACAAAGCATCAGACTGCAGTCCAACAAATTGATGCTCTAACTCAGGAAAGAAACGAGTATGTAGCAGCTCATGATGCAAAAATCACTCGCCGAATGGTAACCATGCCCATTTTTAATGAAGAATCTGGGATGGAAGAGGCCAGGAAGAGAGTGATGGCATCTCGCGAAGAACGATTGCAGATTTTGAAACAACAGATTGCTAATCTGATGATGCCTCCGTCTCAGTAGAAAGAATATCTTGTATCTTTTTGTCTTTCTTTATGCTATACATGTAATGTCTTAAATTTGATCAATAAAAGACATTTTGTTGTGGCTCTATTATTTCTTGCATATCTTGTTCAGATACAAATAATAGAGATAGAAAATATATTCAGAGGTATAAAACATGATATATTTCTTGATCTTGGAAAATAATCATATTAAAATATATCTGCTCAGAGGTAATATGGACGTGGCAAATATATATTGAATATCATTATTTTAATAGACAACTTAATCGATAATGACAAGTTGCTGGTGTGGATGAACGAAATAAATCGTCAAAATGTTTGAACGAAGTGAATCGTCAGGATGAACGGATGAACCGTCAAATGAGTGGAATGAACGAACGAATCGCCAAATTGATTGAAAGAACGGGTGAACCGTCGAGTGATGATGATGAATGAACGGGTAAACCGTCGGATGAATGTGAATGAACGGATGAACCGTCTGATATTAATGAACAGATGAACCGTCAAATGATGATGAACGGATGAACCATCGGATGAATTAATGAACGGGTGAACCGTCAGATGATGATGAACGGATGAACCGTCAGATGATGATGAACGGATGAACCGTCAGATGAATGTGTCATTTCGTTGTCTTGAGAATCTCTGTCTATAAATAGAACAAAAATCTGGAAGGAATGATCATTTCCACTTTTCAACATAAAGATGTCGTCTGGAGATGCATCCAAGAAGGCTGAACTCGCCCCGAAGGTTGAGACGGCCACTGAAGAATGCCCTGCCGATCCAGTCCAGCCAAAGCAGGCAGAAGTAGACGAAGGTTCGTCTGCACCCAATCCACCGCGGGATGTCCTGGACTTTCTGCTTGAACCAGGAAAGACAGAAGAGGAAGAGGCCATGAGGATGGCTGCTTGCAAGTTCTTGGTAGGCTCGAGCAAGGATGTCCTCGACTCTTTTGCTGATTATGTCTTTGATAAGGACGACAGTGGTCCGCGTCCCAATATTGAGAAGGATGATAGTGACCTTCCTTAATATCATGTAACATCGTTTATGATGAAATAAAAATCAAACTTTATTTATGAGCTGTCTGATCATATTTACATAAAATCTCTGTTACATTTATATATAATATTTCTTGAGGAATTTGCCATTGATGGGCATCATTGCAACTCGACCGTCTAACTCTGAAAGTTGATAGGCTCCATTTGAAAAGACTTTGCTAACAACATAAGGTCCTTCCCACTTCGCATCGAACTTGCCTTTGTTCGAGTGAGTCATTGTCACAGGATGTCTTACTGTTAGAACAAGTTCTCCTTGCTGAAAAGTTCTGACTTTAACTTTACGGTTGAAAGTCTTCGATATGCGGGCTTGATATAACTCAATATGTTGTTGAGCCAATAGCCGTTTTTCATCGAGTGCTTCTAATTCTTGAAGTCGAAGAAGATCATTGTTATCTGTAGTGAGTTCATTAGCAATGGCAATCCTTAAAGAAGGAATTTGAAGTTCCAGAGGAAGAACTGCTTCACAGCCGTACACCAAAGAGAAAGGTGTAAAGCCTGTGGGATTGCGAACCGTAGTCCGATAGGCCCAAAGACATTCACCAAGCTTTTCACTCCAATTTTGTTTGTTAGTAGATACAAACTTCTTGAGGAGCTTAATGATATTTTTGTTGAAGGATTCAGCCAAGCCATTAGCAGTAGGATTGTCGGCTGTAGAAGCAACATTGTCAATCCGATGATCATCGCAGAATCTTGTGAACTTCTGACTGATGAATTGTGGTCCATTATCATGGATGATCCTTCGAGGTACACCAAATCGATAGATGAAATGGTGTTTGACGAAGTTGATGACGCTGCTGGTCTTGACTTCAGCCAGAGGTATAGCTTCAGCCCACTTGGAGAAGTAGTCGGTTATTGCTAATATGAACCGATGTCCCTTAGAAGAAGGAGGATTGATGGGACCGATGATGTCCATGCCCCAAGCTTCAAAAGGCCAGGAAGCAGCAGTCGGATGTAGGAATTCTGAAGGCTGGTGAATAAAATCGGCATGGATTTGACAAGCTCGACATTTTCTCGCATATTCGATGGCATCAGAAACCATAGAGGGCCAGTAGTAACCCATACGTCGGATGCGATCCTGTAGTTTAGGACCTGGTTGATGTGCTCCGCAGACACCGTCGTGAGCTTCACGCAATACTTGCTTTGCTTCATCACCAGCAAGACAGCGCAAGAGTAGGCCGTCATAAGTCCGCCGGTAGAGTGTCTTGGTGGTCTGATTGTAATAGAATCGCAGAGACCGCCGACGAATACTCGTAGCCTCCTTAGGATCTTCGGGGAGTATGTCATGAACTACGAAGTCGATAAAAGGAGTTCTCCAGTCTTCATCGATAACATTGACTTCAGTAAAATTATTGAATTCAATATTACGATTGTTTTCGACGCAGAACAATTCCCGATTAGAGATGACCACCACCTGTTGTCTTTTGATAGGGATGGCTAAGATTGCCACAAGATTGGCCAAAGCGTCGGCCTCAGTATTGCATGCTCGGCGTACACATTCAATGAAAAAGGCTTTGAATGATGTAGCCAAGTTGATTGCTGCTTCAAAGTAAGGTACTAGATCTTGATGGCGAACTTCATAAGTCCCTCTAACCTGGTTAACAACCAGCTTAGAGTCGCCGTAGACTTCGAGATATTCAACATCCAGTTGTCTAGCTAACTGAAGGCCAATGAGTAGAGCATTGTACTCTGCGACGTTGTTGGAGCAAGGTTCATCTAAGGAGTATGCTCTTTGGACAGTCGATCCGTCTGGAGAAACAAGGACAACTCCGACTCCTGCTACAATGGCACCATTTGGTCCGATCCTGGATGCACCGTCAAAGAATAGACGCCAAGTAGGAAATTCTTCAGAGATCATATTTGATTCTAATGTCTCATCTGGAATTTCATCATAGAGTTTGGATGTCTCTGGCATAGGATGAGCCGCTAGGAAATCCGCCAGTGCTTGACCTTTGACAGATTTTTGAGGAACATATACCATGTCATATTGGGCTAACACAATGGCCCATGTAGCCAACCGAGAATTGAGTGTACTGGGTTTCTTCATCAATGCCCGAAGAGGATTAACTCGGGATATGACATGATTAGTTTGGCCAATGATGTAATGCCTTATCTTTTGAACAGCAAACATAAGAGCTAGGCATTCTTTTTTGACCGAACTATAACGGTGTTCAGCACCAATCATAGTACGACTGAGATAATAGATGGCCTGTTCATGGCCTTCTTTATTCTTTTGGGCAAGTAAAGCACCCAATGAATGATCCATAGCACGGACATACATTAAGAATGGTATGCCCGAGATTGGTGGCACCAAGACTGGTGGATTCATAAGATACCGTTTGATGTCGTCGAATGCTTTTTGACATTCTTCAGTCCAAATGAAAGAGACACCCTTCTTCATGAGTTGAGTGAATGGTCTGCAGCGTCCAGACAGATTCGAAATGAATCTCCTGATGTACGCAAGATGACCTTGGAATCCTCGTAGCTCTTTTAGGTTGCGTGGAGGACGCATCTCTTGAATGGCTTTGATCTTCTCGGGATCCACATGTATACCCTTAGAGGTAATGACGAAGCCAAGAAATTTGCCACTAGAGACACCCAAGAATGACTTGGTGGGATTTATTTTGAGTTGATGTTGGCGCATGAGATTGAAGATAGTTCTCAAGTCTTGGATGTGATCTTCCTTTTGATGACTTTTGACAGCAATATCGTCAACATAGCATTCGACAGTCTTGCGCAGATGATCTCGAAAGATGGTACTCATGGCTCGTTGGTACGTTGCACCAGCGTTCTTGAGACCAAACGACATCACAGTATAACAATAGACTCCACGAGGAGTGCGGAAAGAAGTATGCTTTTCATCTTCAGAATGCATCTGAATCTAATTTTATCCGGAGAATCCGTCCATGAAAGATAGTCTTTCGAACCCACAGGTATTGTCGATCATGACGTCCGTGATAGGGAGAGGAAATTCATCTTTTGGACATGCTTCATTAAGATCCCGGAAGTCGATGCAGACTCGAACTTTGCCAGTTTTCTTTAGAACTGGGACAACATTAGCTACCCAATCAGGATGCTGTTCTTCTCGAATAAAGCCAACAAGCGATGAGCTTCTTGACTTCATCGTCGATTGCGTCCATCATTTCTGGCTTGAAACGCCGTTGTTGTTGTTTGACCGATTTTGCATTCGACAAGATATTCAATTTGTGAGTAGAGACTTTAGGATCCAGTCCTGGCATGTCTTCATAACTCCAGACAAAGACATCAATGTATTCTTTAATCAAAAGAATCAGTTCTTGCTTATCTGCCTCTGGAAGATTCTTGCTGATGAATATTGGACGAGGTGACTCGCTCTCTCCTACATCAATTTGAATTAATTGATCTTCGGTAGGAGGTTCTCGTTGTTCGAATCGGAGTTCCCATTGGGTATCCATTCGTTGAGCCCAAGGATCTGTTTCAGAACTTTCTTCAACATCCTCGTCATAGCCTTCTAGAAGTTCGACGGAGACCATGTTAGAAGATACAGTCAGCCGATAAACTTGGCCGATGCTGGTGTCAGAATCCCATGATCTGGAATCAGAAGAGTTAGAACGTTCTTCACTATCAGAGTCGGAGACTGCTGGGGATAATAATGGGGGAGAAGCATATCCGAGACCTCTTTTGGTCCTGCTGTAATACATCTCTGACTTTTCTTTTGGAACAGCCGTACGGAGAGGAGTCTTTCTACCCTTACCGTAGTTGAGGCCACTCTTGAAGTCGTAACCCATCTTTCGGATGATGTCTTTTGATTGCTGACTGTAACGACAGAATTGAAAATATTCCGTGTCGTTAACTTTGCTATCATCCGTATAACTGAATTGTTGTTCCGGTCCTTTACTAAAAAGTATTAGATTTTCGCCTTTCTTACGAGCGGGAACAATACGATATGAATCCTTTGGGTGTTCACATGAAACTTCTATTTGAAGAGATTGCATAACTCCCATTGTAAATGACTGATAGCTATCTAACATATCCAAATAGCACTTAGCGTGATAAATGACATCAGTATACTGGAAAGTAGGTACTTTTTCATTGATTTGTACATTGGTATTTACAGCAGGACCTTTAGCCTTAGCAGGCTTGGTCAAATTGATTACAAGAGGGGGAGAAGAAGAACGTGGAGGAGGATTGGCTTTGTTACGACGGAGGTCGATAACAAGCGGCTCAGAGGAGGTGAGCTCCCTTTTGTCCTTGTTATGAGTTAAATCAATAACAAGTGGCTCAGAAGAAGCGAGCTGCTTTTTATCCTTGTTACGACGTAAGTCGATAACAAGCGGCTCAGAAGAGGTGAGCTCCCTTTGATTTTGATCATCAATTGATTGTTTCTGGACTGGCAAGTGAATAGCCAGTGGCTTGGAAGATTGAGGACGAGAAACACGACCTTTGACAGGAATGATGAGGGTGTCATTAGGCACTGTTTCTTGCTCTTCTTCAGTGTCCAGAGAGAGGACAACTTTTATGAATTCGTCCTTGTACATACGCGCATCATTGCAGTATGCTTCAATGCCTTTAAAAGGATAGAGATCAGCAACCTCCTTTTGCACCTCTCCATTGTCATCAACATATTTAAAGCATTGATGGAGAGTCGAAGGGACAATGTTATGCTCGTACAGAAATGGTCTTCCCAGTAAAGCATTGTAAGAACAACCGTGGTTGTCAATGATATAGAAGGTAACCTTTGTACGAAGATTGCCTATTTGGAGTTTTACGCAAATCTTGCCCAAAGGCTCACTCCTTCCCTGGTTGAACCCAAGAATAGTAGTGATCGTACTGGAGAGACTATGCACTGGGATCTTTAGTGCATCCAACATTGTCTTCGACATAATGCTGAGGGCAGACCCTGGATCTATCAGAATACGATCGACTTTCATCGAATCGACATATCTTGTATAGTAGAGAGGACGATCATGCCTGTTGTCTTCCATCAACATGTCATCTTGAGTAAAAGTTATGGAATTAACTCCAACACACTATGACAATGAAGGCAAGAGACTGGTTCTGCTTCTGGCTTCTTCAGGAGGGCTAAACAGGTTTCAGCTTGCATGAGAGCCTCACTCAGAGTTTCCCGAGTCTCTTTGGAGAGGCGCAAGAGCTCGAAGATTGACAACCGGGCCGGTGTATTGGCCAACTGGGCTAGGATGTCAAAGTTGTAAGGCTTCTCAAGTCCGGAAGGAGATGTCTTCTTCAAAGGTTTGTCGAAACGGACTTGCTGTTTGCCTTTGTCAGCGACCGTCGGTTTGGGAGAAATGGGTACTACAACTGGTGAGGATGCAGTAGGGATATCCTCAGTTGAAGCAGGCTGCACTGGAGCAGGTTCAGAACAAGGAGCAGGATTCTCTTGGGCTTCAGGGTAATCCATTAGATAGGCTTTCCCTGATCTGGTGCCCAACAAGATTTCTTTATCAACTATGGGGTCAAACGACACCATATTACAAATCTTTGCCTTGCCTTTAGAACGATCTTTCTTCTTGGAGGAAGAGGGAACTTCGAACTATGAAGCAAGATCCGGATGAATCCACATAATCTCGCCGTTGTCAAGAGACAAAAGGACGAGACCTTCACTTCGTGGAGGAGGGAGATTCTCAATCTCAAGAGTAGCTTTGGGGATAGGAATGACGCCGTGTTGCACCATCTGGGGCGAGAAGTCACCAAATTGAACTGAGACCATGTTTGCGGTAACAGTCTTCTCATCTTGTTGTAGAGTGACAACACCAGCGTTGACCAGCTCCTGGATTTTGCCTTTGAGCACATAACATGCTCGAGTAGGATGTCCGATGAACCTGTGATAAACACAGTACTTAGGATGATCAGTCTTACCGACTTCATCGGGCTTCTTAGGATCTGGAAGTTGGATTTTATTGCTTTTGATCAAGCAATCAAAGATGCTAGCAGTGTCATTCTCGTCAAAGGAATACTCCACTTTCGGACGAGGTTCCCTTGGTGGAGGTGCAGAAGGAGTGGATATAGACGTAGTGGGAGCTACGTTAACCGCCAGAGATTCTTTGTTCTTGTTCAAGTTAATGTTCAAAGTTTCTTTTGCTTTGCAGTTGTTCTGGCGATTGCCACCACCTGATGTTTGGTGCTCATCCCGGTCGGGGTTAGACATTTGTACCCCATCTGCTTGAATTTGTCGGCGCTAACTTCAGCTGCTTTAGCGTTGACAATGAAAGATGGCCAGTCTTGGAACTGAGTAGACCCCGTCCACATGCTGATGATAGGCAACAGATTTGCCTTGCAAGTGTCTATGGTGACAGCGGCCGGAGTTCCATGAGGCATTTTTAAAGCTTCCCGATGGAACCTTTCAATGAAGCTTTCAGCAGTTTCATTGTGCTTTTGTTTGATTTTATTGAGGGCTGACATAGTCATGTCATTGATCCCCTCGTAAAATCGTTTCAAGAAGATTTGCTTTAAGCCAGAGAAGGAGGTGATACAACCATCGGGCAAGCTTCTATACCAATCGTATGCTACGCCAGCTAAACAGCCGACGAATAGTCTGGTAAGAAGAGCGTCATTTGGTTGAAGTTGGACAGTCATAACCTCAAAGTGGTTAATGAACTGACTGGGAGATGTGCTCCCATCAAACAGCGAGATGGTTGGGATCTTGTACTTAGGAGGAAATGGAACTTCCTTCCATTCAACTGGGTATGGTTGCTTGATTCCCAACCTTTGCAAGTTGTCCTTCTCCTTGAAAGCTTTGAACTGAGTTCGCAAGAGTTTGACAGCTTCATTGGCATCTTCCACTGATGTAGAAGGAGCAGGCTGAACCACGATGTTAGGAGGAGGAACAGCATGATAAGCACTACCCCCAGCCCCTGACTGACTGGGTGTAGGTTGAACTGGTACAAGGGGTACTTGAGGAGCCGCTACCCCCAGCCCTGCATTAACAGGCACCGATGATGCTATGATCTCCGGACTTACAGCAGGTACAGTCGGTGGTGTAGTATGTTGTGCCACAATAATAGAATGCATACTGGCAACCATTTCAGCCATGGTCTTCAGCTTGTCTTCTAGTGCAGCAATTCGCTGTTCCTGATTTGCAGAAGTTAAAGCATCTGGATCTTCATTGACAACATAAGCTGTCACTTCTTTTGGTACAGTGGAAAATATTGTCTGTTCAGAGCTTTCACTGTATACATCATAGTCGGAGAAAGAGTCATCTCCTGACTGAGAAGGAAGAAAATGACCCGAAGGATCTTGAAGATTTCTTTGACCGATTGTATCTCGGCTTCGGGAACGGGTATGTCGAAATACTCCTTCAGAAGATTCCTGGAGTAAATCTAAATACCGTTGACTAGGACGTCGAGGCTTGTCGTGCTTAGAGCACTTCCTACCCCCAGTGTCTCTAGAAGTTATGTTGACGGAGGCGTACAAAACTTCGTTTTCATCCTCTGACTTAGGTCCAGGGTTTGCAAAGTTCAGACGATCAAAGACAGATCGTTTTGTTGTTTGACAACAACACTGGATTATGACTTTATGATTGCAATGATGATCAGATGATTGAACTGGAGGTGTCGAGACATTATCCCGCTTTTGCCTGAGATGTTCCCGGAGATCAAAAGATTGAGGGATCTGTTCTTTGACAATATTCGGAACATGGTTTCGGTTTTTTAAATGTTTTGTCCCTTGAGTATACAGGGAAGTGCTCACTTCATTGGCATAGGTGTCGGGGTTCTTGACCCTGGAAGTTTGCTTCTGATGATGCTTGGTCTTCGGCATTGGCTGTTTGCGTTTCGCCGAAGTTGGTCTGTTGAAATAAGTTGTTAGATCAGCAAATTCACCCCCAGGGGTTTCTGTTTGAGACACCAACAATTTTCCCTGTTTCGACCGAGATATCTTGAGAGTCGGGAGATCTTGAAATTCTGCTACCGGGGTAGGCAGAATACCTCTTTGATCAGTACAAGTTCTCTTGATATGAAGGGAAGAAGAACCCTTATTTGAAGGAGTTCTTGTACTGACTGGTGCCAAGGCACGTTCAGGTTGATCTTCTACGATAAAAACCGAGGAAGATTGAGAAAAGACCAAAGGGCCTTTTCCTTTGTTTTGGGAAGAAGGGTTAGCTAAAGAGCGTTTCCCTATGTTGTCTTCTAAGTCATGAGACAAAGAAGTTTGAGAAAAGACCAAAGGGCCTTTTCCTTTGTTCTGGGAAGGAGGAGGAATAGCCAAAAGACTACCCCCAGTGGATTGCGTAGGAGTAGCAGGGTGTTGGAGAGGAGCAACACTCTTTCCCTTGTTGTGAGAAGAAGAGAGATTAGCCAAAGGGCTGGCTCTCTTGGATTGCGCAGACATGGTTTGCGCATGAGTGGATGGCGCACTGGCAGGTTGCGCAGGAGAGTCTTTGGCAGATGACTTTCTGGTTCTGGCCACAGACACTGTGGTTTGCGCATCAGAAGTTCTGGCCACAGAGTGTTTGGGATGCACTCTAGTTGCTGGAGTGCGGGTTTGCGCAGGAAGATTGGCAGCCAACTGCGCCAGAGGCAAAGGAGTCTTGTACTTTGACAAGGCAGCATAAGAAGTCTTCTGTGCACTGGCAACAGCAGATTGCGCATTTGTGACAGAGACAGTTTATGCAACAGTCTTAGTGGCAGCAACTGTAGACTGTGCAGCAGATTGCGCAGCAGGCTTCTTGACAGACTGTGCAGCAGTCTTGCTGGCAGAGTTAATGGACTGCGCAGCAGTCTTGGAGACCCACACTAGGCGCACTTTGCTCGTGGCAGAAGTGGTTGCAGTGCAAGGAGTAGTTTTGGAATTGATCATGGCTTCGTAGGCCGTCTGGTTGACTTTCACAACCAGCGTCTTCTGCGTCTTTCCGATAGACGCAACGTCACATTGAGTTGTCACTTCCTCGTCGGAGGAGAAAGTCGTCCCCAGCAGAGTCGCCATTTTGTTTACAAAAATAAAAGTATGAAACTTTATTGATACAAACTTTGTAAAGATTACAAGAATTCTGGGAAAGGTACAACTGTAGGAATCCAATCTAGAAGACGATTGTTTTATCCCTTGGACGATGTGAACTTTGAAGACGGTAACCTCGGAAGTTGACTTGAAGGCAAAAGCCTCGGAAGAATGCAGCAGCACTTGGGCAAGAACTCCTGAACTCTCTGATAATTCTGAACTTTAATGTCTGATCTCCCTATCTGATCTCTGATCTGTGATCCCCTTGAATGAAGACTTGAAACTCTATTTATAGAGTTATGGAAATAACTAATTTTTAGTTATTCTGGATGGCGCAAGTTGGATTGCGCAGGAACTGGATTGTGCAGACACTGGATTGCGCTGTATGTACAGCTGTCCTCGAGCGCTGTGCGGTACAATAAACGAACAGTCTCCTCGTTCTTTGTGCTGTCAGTTGTCAGAAAGATTTGATTTTGTCAGATAATGATGACATTGCCACGTCATCCTGCGCAGTTGAAAGTGTGTGCAGTTCGGTGTGCGCAATCGAAATGATGCGCAATCTGATGTCTGTGCAGTTCATTTGAAAGTTGTATTTCTTGATTTTCTGACTTTGTTGATAGGTGCAACTTAATTTTTTAGGACCTACAGTATGATCATCTACGTATTTTTGGTTGTCTGTGCTATGCGTATGATTTAAAATCCCGACATGATAAATTTGCTAGCAGGAGTAGAAAATGCATCTTTGTTGGGTATCCACTTGATAAAAAGGGATGGAAACTGTATGATTTGGAGACTGGTGAATTTTTTGTGTCCCGTGATGTAACTTTTTATGAAAAAGAATTTCCTGGGTGTGACTTTGCTAGCGAGATGTCTTCTGCGACACGCCATACATCTGTTGAGATGTCGGAAGATGATATAGAGACTTTTGGGATGGTGTCGGCTACGGAGGCTGAGGCCGGAGTGGTTGCTGGGGCGCGGCACCGAGTAGCGAGGATGCACAGGTAGCTGCAGAAGTATTGACAGAAGAATTTGCTGGGGGTAATGCGGATACTACTGATGATACAGGGGATACAGTGTTGCAAGAGGTGCCCGACGAGGTAGTATTGGGAAGAGGAATGAGAAAGAAATCACAGCCAGTGCGATTACAGGATTTTGTGACGAATGCTGTTCGAAGTAAAAGTCCTCCCCTTCACCACAGTTCATCTGTTTCCGTCACTTCCTCAGGTACTTCGTATCCTCTAACACAATTTCTAAGTTATGACATATTTACTGCTGGACACAGAGATTTTCTTGCAGCCATCACTGCAGGTGTTGAGCCTACTTCATATCGCCATGCCTCGCGAGATTCAGGCTGGCGTGCGGCTATGCAAACTGAAATACAGGCCCTGGAAGATAATAGGACATAGAGTCTTGTAGATTTGCCTCCTGGGAAGAAAGCATTGGGAAGTCGATGGGTGTATAAAATCAAGTACAAATCCGACGGAAGTATTGAGCGCTTAAAATCATGGCTGGTTGTGTTCGGTAATCATCAGGTTGAGTGGATCGACTATTCAGAGACATTTGCCCCGGTAGCTAAGATACCTACAGTTCGGGCGTTCTTGGCTGTTGTAGCTGTGAGAGGCTGGACTTTGCACCAGATGGATGTGCACAATGCTTTTCTTCATGGAGATCTGAGAGAAGAAGTATATATGAAGTTGCCGCCAGGTTTTTCGCATAGTGAACCCAATAAAGTGTGTCACCTGCGTAAATCTCTATATGGATTGAAACAGGCACCACGTTGTTGGTTTGCTAAGCTTGCTGCTTCTCTAATATCCTATGGCTTTGTTCAATCTCATTCCGATTATTCCCTTTTCTCTCTTTTTAAAGGGAAGGTAGAGTTGCATGTTCTGATCTATGTGGATGATATGATTGTGTCTGGTAATGACTCAGGTGCTTTAGATGCTTTTAAAAAGTATCTTAGTTCTTGCTTTCACATGAAGGACCTTGGTGTGTTGAAGTACTTTCTTGGTATAGAGGTGGCTCGGAGTGCAAAAGGAATTTCCTTGTGTCAAAGGAAGTATGCTTTGGACATCATTTCAGAATACGGCTTGATGGGGTCTCGCCTGCTGGTTTTCCCATGGAGCCCAATCACAAGCTGGCAGAATCGACTAGTCCAAAGATGGAGGATGCAGAGCCTTATCGGAGGCTGGTTGGAAGGTTGATTTATATATCATTTACTCGCCTGACTTAGCCTATGATGTACATATCTTGTCTCAATTCTTACAGAAGCCTCGACAAGATCATTGGCATGCTGCTTTGAGAGTTGTCAGATATCTCAAACATGCACCGGGACAGGGTATTCTTTTGAAAGCTGATTGTGATCTCCGTCTTTCTGGTTGGTGTGATTCCGACTGGGCAAGTTGTCCCTTGACTCGCCGCTCTGTTACGGGCTGGTTGGTGTTTCTGGAGGGGTCTCCTATTTCTTAGAAGACCAAGAAGCAACCAACTGTTTCCCGATCTTCCGCTGAAGCTGAATACCGATCTATTGCTGCGCTTGTTTGTGAGTTGAAATGATTGAAGGAGTTACTGGTGTGTTTGGGCGTTAGCCAGGGGTCTGCTATGTCGGTGTATTGTGACAGTCAGTCAGCCCTGCACCTGGCTCAGAACCCGGTATTTCATGAGCGCAGTAAGCATATTGAGGTGGATTTGCATTTTGTTCGCGATGCAATTAGAGATGGCACCATAATAGCCTCGCATGTTCCTAATTCTATTCAACTAGCTGACATCTTCACTAAGCCCCTTGGAAAGCATGTGTTTGATTCTTTTCTTCCCAAGTTGGGCATTTGTGACTTGCATGCTCCAACTTGAGGGTGGGTGTTAGATTGTTAGATTATATTTGTAATGTAAATATGGCCCATAACCCATAAGCCCAAATGTAGACACTATATATATTGTAACAAACCCTAGCAATGAGAACAAGACATTATTATTTCTTACATACAAACCTTATAATATACTATGAAACAAAGACATGTATACAGAGAAAGCTATATTAGGATTTGTAATTTTTAGTGAATGGCTTCGATTCATCACTTTTCTTTTTAGAGTACAAAAAAGCTACAACAAGATTTACCATGGATTTGGCAAACTTTGAGTAGTTGAGAGAGGAAAAATTAAAGCAGTACAGATTTTTTAGGTTTTATTCATTGGAAACTCAACAGTACAAGGAAGAGACATGGACCAATTAGAGAAAAAATTGAAATAGTGCAGATTTGTACCTCTTTAATGCCTCTTCCCTCACATGGAGCTCCTTATATGGTCCATGTCTCAGTCGGTTAGAGGAAGAAGGAGAAGTTGGAGAATATGGCAGGCTTTTGCAATAAATGAGTTGTCAGAACTTTCCATCAATGTAAATTTGATGCCACCTCATCGTACCTTAATAACCATAGGATTTAATACCTTCTACGGTTCAGATCAAGTGGTGCAATAATGATGCAATAGCATTTGGTGTAATATCCCTTCCCCCTCTCTCTCACTATATATATATATATATATATATATATATATATATATAGAGAGAGAGAGAGAGAGAGAGAGAGAGAGAGAGAGAGAGAGAAGGGCTTCGTTACTATCATGGAAGTATTTATAAAAACTGAACAAATTCCACAATCTTAATCTTATTATGTAGACACATTTTTTTCTCACAAATTATCATTCTGAGAGTTTTTTTAATATATTTATTTTGGCAACGAAAGTGTGCAGTGCAGCAAACAACAAAGTTCAGAAAACCAAGCTTTAGCCTACTATTAAAAGCAGATCATCGAAACTGTTGACGGTCAGAATCTGCTTGGCAATTGTAGGAGTAGTGATTGTGAGGTATTTTTAGAGTACCGATTATTCTAAAAAATTTTATTTTGGAAATGAAAGTGTGCACTGCTACAAACGAGACTTCGGAAATATCAAGGTTTCGCCTAATAAAAGACGTTCCCTCCTGAAAGAACATCCTTGACGACTTCTTCAAATTTTATGAACGACCTCCCGCCTGGTTCAGTTACTCTTATAGCCCTCTCCTTCCACTGCGACGCCTTCCTCCTCATCTCCGCCCCTTTCTCTCCTGCCAACAGCTCTCTGACCATCTCTTCCACCTTCTCCCGCTTCACGTCGTCGTCCACCTCCATCCCTACCCCCCACTCGGCGCACAGGAACCGGCAGTTCGGCTGCTGGTCCGCAAAGAAAGGCCAGCATATCATCGGCACCCCCGAGCTTATGGCCTCCATCGTCGAGTTCCACCCGCAGTGCGTCAGAAACCCTCCGATGGACGGGTGCCCGAGTACGTCCTCCTGAGGGCACCAGCTCGCCAGGAAACCCCTCCCGCTCGTCTCCACCAGGAACTCTCTGGGCAGTGCAGCGGACTCGTCGACGACCAGCGCGTCGGGTCTGATTATCCAGAGGAAGTCATGGCCGCTGTTAGCCAGACCCCATGCAAACTCTGTCAGCTGTTGGCCTGTCATGGTTGCCAAGCTCCCGAAGTTCACGTAGATGACCGAGTTGGCTTCTCTTCCTTCCAACCAGTCCAGGCAAGCAGAGTCCTCCTTCCACAGGCTCGACCTTGCGGATTCGGGCACGGTGCCGAAAGCTTGCGAACACAGGAGGTTGAGGGGGCCGATGGGATACACCGCCCCGAAGGTCGACGACATCTCGTCGAGGACCGGTCCTTCCAGGTCATCGAAGCTGTTGATGATGATCGCGGTGGCTCGGTGCGACGCTTGCGCTTCGTTTAGGCCGAAGTTGAAGATGACTTCGTCGGGATCGGTTGTGCGAATGAAGCTCGGGAGATCCCTCAGGCGCATGTTCGGCATTCCTGGCATCCAGTCAATGACATTACTGTCTAGATACCCATTCACTAGATCATCCTCACCTGCGACGACCACAACTAAAGTTTCTTTAATTTGACCACAAATTTTTTGATGATTATAAATGTATAAATTGATCATTTTGTTCATTCTCAAATAATATAATATTTTTTTAAACACAAGTTTACAGGCACAAATTAAAAGACTGAGTTAATAAAGAGCAGTACTACATGGACCGCGGTTTGACCCGCACGCCAGGCGTCGGACCGTTATTGGAGGGAGGGTTTTCGAATTTTCGGAATTGGTCCTAAGATAGAAGGAGAGGATGAATGGGAGGGGGACATGTCGGCGCGGGCACAGCGGGTTCCCACTCCCACGGTCCATTTGGAGTTTTCCATTAATAAAAGGTTTGGAGAACATGAATACTTTTGAGCGGCACGATGCCTCGTTCTACAAGCTCTTTGTAATGGTAGAAGCCCATGAATCCGCAGGCGCTCATCGAGCAGAAGAAGACATCAGGGATCTCGAATTCCTCCGCCACTCCGGCAGTGAAGCTCGTGAAGGTGTCAGAAACGATGCAGGTCACCGGCGGAACCCCGGAGGAGGGCTCGTTGAGCCTCTCCAGGAGGTCGCGGAAGGGGCCGTAGAGTGATCCGTCGTGAATGGAGGCGCAGAGGGACCGGAGGTCCTGGCTGGAGTTGAGGTCGGAGGTGATCGGGAGGCCGTCGGGGATCGCTTCGTAGCGGAAGCCGTCAACGGAGCCGATCACAGAGGAGCCGGCGGCGGCGGCGTTCGCGACACGTTTGTAGTTGAACTCGGTGTGGACAAAGGTGATGTGGAAGCCTTTGAAGTGGAGGAGGTTGGCTAGTTTGAGCATGGCGTTTATGTGGCCTTGGGCTGGGTATGGTATGCAAACTGCGTGTGGCTTTCTCTCTCCTACAGAACCCATTGCTCTCTTTCTGCTTAGTTTCTCACTCTCTTTCGTGTGTTCTATATCTATAATAAGAGACTCCAACGTCAGTTGTTTATATAAAGAGTTGGAGAATGTATGTTTCATTTTCAGTTGAGTCCATCCTCCGTCAGTTTGTGGACTCAGAATATATTTGGTAACAAGAATCTCAGAATCGGCAACGTTCAAGTTGTGGATAAAGACTGTAGTGGTATCTGATTTTATCGCTGTTATTTTGAACGCCACGGGACTGACCTGCGGCCTTATGGCGCGTCGGCATTGGTCTCCCGGCCAGGGGTGGACGTACGTTAGCGGGGGGTTCTTGATATGTACCTAAGAATTAAGTACTGGGATGTGTTCTTGATACGTACCACTTCAATGACTGCGGTAGTGGGAGTCATGTTTGTGCACTTTACCCTCCTTGCAAGTTCTACAGAAGTTCAAGCCATCCCTGCTGCAATTAATATTGCTTCTGGTAATGTTCAATTTTTTTTATCAAATTGACAATTAAAAGAATCTATGCATTAAACCGAAAACTTGTAATTTAGATTATAATTGAATATTTATAGATTATAGAGACTAGGATGATTTAGATCTAGTTGCTATGGCCAATAAACAACTTAGATAACATAGGTGATAGCAGTCTCGACCGATGAAACTTCCCAAGTTAGAAGCTTATTTATTTAATATATATTGTTGGTAAGTTGTGGTTGTTTGTTTATGGGCTTCGATGGATTCTTGTGGATAATAGTTGTAGAGAATAATTGTTGTATTTTTATTGATTGGCTACTCCACTACTTATAGGGAGTCTAGTTCCTCTTCATACTACATTTTTCCAATGTGGAACTAAATCCCTTATTAGTTCTCAACACTCCCCCTCAAGATGGGCGATAGATATTAATCATTCCCATCTTGTTACATAGCTTCGACAGACTTAATGAACTAAGACCCTTAGTCAAACAGTCTGCCACTTGTTCTTCTGAGCGAACATGATCAATCTTCAGTATCCCTTGTTCCAGCTTCTCCTTGATGAAGAATCGATCGATTTCGATGTGCTTCGTTCTGTCGTGCTGAACTGGATTGTTAGCTATACTTATTGCAGCTTGACTATCGCTCAGAAGACGTAACGGTGCTCCCTTGTCCAGCTTCAACTCTGTCAGCAACGCTTTCACCCACAGCAATTCCGACACTCCTAAAGCCATTGCTCTGTATTCTGCTTCAGCTGTAGATCGTGCTACCACTGACTGTTTCTTGCTTCTCCATGAGACCAAGTTTTCTCCTACAAAGACACTATTCCGTGGTAGACCTTCTATCGTCTATACAGCTCGCCCAGTCTGCATCGCAGTATCCCTCAACTTCTATACATCCATTCTTCTTGAACCATAGCCCTTTCCCCGGCGTCCCTTTCAGATATCTCAAGATCTGAAACACTGCATCCATATGACCTATTCTTGGATCATGCATGTAGCGACTTTCTACACTCACCGCAAATGAGATATCAGGACGAGTGTGTCCCAGATAAATTAATCTTCCTACAAGTCGTTGATATCTTTCACGATCAACTGGCTCTCCTGCTTCTGCTCCCAACTTATACTTCTGGTCAATTGGAGTGACTGCTGCTTTGCATCCCAGCATTCCTGTCTCCTTCAGCAGATCTAGTGTGTATTTTCTCTGTGAAAGAACACTTCCTTGTTCGCCTTCACACACCTCGATACCTAGAAAGTACCCCATCGCTCCTAAATCCTTCACTTCAAACTCCTTCGCGAGTTTTGACTTCAGCTTAGCGATCTCGACTTCATCATTACCTGTGATTACTATATCATCCACGTATACAGCAAGTATAGTGATGTGGCCTCTTTCATGCCGAAGAAAGACCGTATGATCTGCATTTGCTTGATGGTATCCCATGCCTGTAACAGCCTTTCTGAATCTGTCAAACCAGGCTCGAGGAGATTACTTGAGCCCATATAGCGACTTTTTTAGTTTGCACACTTTTTCATGCGACATCCCTCCGTCTGATTCTGTAGCGTAGCACCCTGGCGGGAGTTCCATGTATACTTCTTCTTGTAGGTCCCCATGGAGAAAGGTATTCTTCACATCTAATTGGTATAGCTTCCACCCATAGTTTGCTGCAATGGAGACCAGAGTTCTTACGGTGCTCATTTTCGCTACTGGAGCAAATGTCTCATCATAGTCGATGCCATATGATTGTGTGTATTCCTTTGCAACCAACCTCGCCTTGTATCGTTTCACCTTTCCTTCTGACGTCTCTTTTACTGTGTACACCCATTCACATCCCACAGTTTTCTTCCCTTTGGGTAATGGAACCAGCTCCCACATCTTATTTTTTTTCCAGTGTCCTAAGTTCTTCCATCATTACAGCTTTCCACTTTAGATCTTTCTTTATTTACTGCTAACTTTTGGGCAACGAAGTAGAGTCTAATGATGCAATGAAGGCTCGATAATTCGAAGAAATGTTAGAATAAGATAGGTAGTTGGCAATATCATGTTCATAATCATCAAAACGACTAGGAGCCTTACCCACATTGATGCGAGAAGATCTCCTTAAGGGAGCAATAGGTGGTGGAGATATCATACCATCAGAGTCAGAGAGATCCGCATCAGAATCAGATTGATTCTGTGCGGGGGCAACTTCTTTAAGAGTTGGAGCAGGAGTAGACGAATGACTTGGTACAGTAGGCACAGGGCACGGTACAAGCACAGTACTGGACTTCTGTTGTCTCCTTCTGTAGACTTGGAACTCCTTTTCTATTATCTGCTGCTCCCCCTGTTTAACATATATATCTTCTTCATCTTCTGTATTGGAGACACTGCTTTCTCTCCCTTTCGTCCAGTTTTCCACGACCGAACATGGGACCGATCCGACTACCACAGAGATGGGCTTATTTTCTCCCCCTCACATCTAACACCCTCTGTGTTAGGTGTGTCACCAAACGCCGAACCGTCATCCGAACCATAATATGGTTCCAGTTCTCTGAATGTAACGTCCATGCTTACAAACATCTTCCGCTCAACTGGGCTCCAACATGCGTATCCCTTCTGAGTTGTCATGTACCCGACAAAGACACATTTAATCGCTTTAGGATCCAGTTTGCCAACTCCTTGCCTATTATCTTGGAGAAAACATATACACCCAAATACTTTCGGTGGAACAGTGTACGTGGTCGCACCAGTAAGCATCTCCAACGGTGTCTTCCAGTCCAATACCTGAGATGGCATTCTGTTGATGAGATAAGAGGTCGTTAACACCGCCTGCCCCCATAAGTGTTTCGGGACATTCATAGCCAGCATCATCGTACGTGCGACCTCCAGCAGGTGTCTGTTCTTTCGTTCGGCCACACTATTTTTTGCCGGTGTGTAGGCACATGAAGTTTGGTATAGTATTCCATGAGTGGATAAATACTCAGCAACCTGCTTATTTGTATACTCCGTCCCATTGTCAGACCGTAAGCACTTAATTTTAGTGCCATATTATGTTTCTACCCGACGGTGAAAATCGCGAAATGCCTCAAAGACGTCACTTTTATTCTTCATAAGGTAGACCCATGTCACGCGAGTGTAACAATCAATAAAAGTGACGAACCATCGAAAACTGTTAATACCGGTTGTAAGACAAGGGCCCCATACGTCCGAATGTATCATATCAAATGCAGCTGAACTTCTATTTCCTGAACTCACATACGTGCTTCTGGTATGTTTACCCAACTCACATACATTACAAAATAACTTCTCTTTATTAGCCCTTTGGTATAAGGACGGATACATTCGACTAATAATTTTAAAAGAAGAATGACCGACACGCTGGTGGTGTAGTAGCAATTCATCTTCTACACTGTGCCGTGAATCTTCAGGTGGTGTGTCTGCTACCAGAGATGCCAATGCTTTGTCCAGTCTAGTCCTGTCCAAGTACCACAGCCCCTTATGCCATGTGTCAGTCCCTAGTCGTCGTCCTGTCCCCTTCTCCTGAAAAGTCACCGTAGGAATGTCAAAGGAAACTATACAGTTAAGATCAAGAATAATGGTACAAATAGAAAGAAGATTGACAGGAAAAGACGGAGCATGTAATACATTGGTGAGAGTGAGAGAAGGGATGCATGCGACAGTGCCTTTACCTATGACAGGGCTGGAGTTACCATCAGCAGTCTGAATGCTCTCCGGCGTCGTTAGGTGAGTATAGTCCTAGAACTCACCACGGGACCCCGTAACATGGCGAGATGCCCCAGAGTCCATAATCCAACCTGGTTGGTGGATAGCTGCCGCAAGAGCACGTGCAGGAATACCTGTGCTGGTCTGGGCAAAGCAAGTGATGTGATCTCCCGAGGAAGATGACGTCCCATGACTGTCGTCCGAACCCAGCTTCGTGCTGCGTAACCTCGCAAGGAACTCCTTCTCAAGAGGGCTTAACTCAGCCAGGTGATGTTCTCCCCCTTCTTCTGCCAGATTTGCTTTGTGGCTGCCAGAATAATTTCCCCTTCTACCAGCATAACCTCCTCTACCACCTCGACGTCCTCCACGGCCCCGTCCACGATCACTCGACAGGGGTTTTAGACAAAATCTGATGTAATGCCCTGAGTCACCACAGTTGTGGCAAATATCGGCCACAAAGGGAGGCTGATTGAAGGCGGCAAGGGCAGACTTGTCAACAGCGGCTTGCTCCCCCTGGAAAGAGCCCGGGCATCAATTTCAATTGAGCCTCTTCTTGTGCCATGGCAGCTATGACTTCTTCCAAGATTGTAAGCATGGGCTGTGCTAGGAGTACATTCCTTCTATGCTCAAATGCAGGATTAAGACCCTTCAAGAACTTCATCATCCGTTGTCGTGAAATATAATCCAAGAACTATTAAAAGTGTTTCGCAAATGCTGGTTCGACTTGTACATCTTCCATCCCAAGAGGATCATAGTTATCCAGAGCAGACCAGTATTTCTTCAACAGTGCGACGTACTCATAGATGGTACGGTCGTCCTGGGCCACCCTATCAAGTTCATCCTGCAGTTGGAAGACCCGCATAGGATTACCTGAGCCTGAGTACATATCCTTCAAAGTCTGCCATATATTATTGACACAAAGTCACAGTCAACCAAATATTGACAATATTGACTAAATAATATCTGTAATAATTCAATACGACTTCAGAAGAGCACGTCAACTTCTAACAGAGGATCGCAGTGGCGATTTGCTTGGAATTGTCCAAGCGACTTCTTCGACTCTTGCACAAAAATCCTAACTGAGATATATCAGCAGCAGCCTCTACATTGCTCGACACCTGGTCGATCAAGGAGGCTGTCAACCAACCAGCCACAATATTGTTGACAATTTCCTAAATAGCAAACTCCTTTGAGGAGGGATCATCTGGCGCCTTGGTTTGGCCATTGACGTAGCCAACCAAGCCTCGTCCCTTAAGCGTCCGCAGGGCCTGCCATGACCATTTCAAGTAGTTGGACGTTCCTTCCAACTTCGTCTCCAGCTCGTCCAGCTTCCCCATTTTGTAGGACGACGGATCCACATCAGTATGGATCACACGTGGGGTTGCCCCGGTTAATTTTTTTGATAAAATATCATCAACCAAGGCCTTCATCTCTTCTGCTGTTGGCTTACCACTGATCGAATCCATGGCGTCTTCAACTGTGATTCGTCGTCGTCGTCATCTTCGTCGGCTTCGTCGTCGTCGTCTTCGTCGGTTTCATCGTCTTCGTCTTTATATAAAGTCTCCAACAGAGACCTTACGAATCCGCTGCTAACGTGGCCAACACTGGCGCACGCATGTAGATCCTAATTTGTAGATCGAGAACGAAATACAAATAAAGCATGTGTAGTTCCGGAGGACATAATCTATGAACAGAAGGTGCAAATAAAGCATTTGACAGCCATCCGTCTTCGAATAATCGTCCACATAATCGTGCTCACAAATTAGGGTTTGTGGGGGGGTCGGCCGTAGATGTGGTCAGAAGAGAGAGGGGGGCGTCGGAGGGGGGGGCATCATTGGGGGGGCAGAGGGGGCAGAGGGGTCAGTAAGGGGGGGCGGGGACAGCGGGGGGCAGGGGGTGGGCGTCGGAGGCAGGGGGTGTCAGCTTGGGGGACGGCGGCGGGGGGGGGGGGGCAGCAAGGGGTGTGTCGTCGACGGCAGGGGGGCGTCAGCGGCGGGGCCAGGGGGTGGGCGTCGGGGCAGGGGGGCGTCAGGGCAGGGGGGTTGGCTTTGGGCGGGTTGAATTTTTTTTTTTTGTGGTTATGGTTCTGATACCATGTAGAGAATAATTGTTGTATTTTTATTGATTGGCTACTCCACTACTTATAGGGAGTCTAGCTTCTCTTCATACTACATTTTTTCAATGTGGGACTAAATCCCTTATTAGTTCTCAACAATAGTTCAATGGTTCGTGGTTAAACTTGGTCATACTTTGGTACTCATAAACTTAACAGGCTTGGATGAACTCCACACAAGTATACCTTATCTACTTGATTTACAATATTTACATGTCTATGCAGTTATTTAGTTATTTGCATCTTTTATGGTTACTTTTGATTTATGTTATTTCCTTTCAGACATGTTGCATACTATTACATATTGACACATAGTAGGCGTGATACACGAATTTATGTTGCACGTGCCTTGTTAAACTTGTATCGGTTTTCTTACTTGCTAGTGTTAGAGTGGATGTGTCGCGGATTCGTCTCCACAATATCATAAAACTAGGTAGGACAATCAATACGCGTATGAGCTACCTAAATCGGTGAACAATAGTCTCTGAAAAAATTATGGGAGATTTGATCGAGCTTGATATCATGTTGGCCTCTGACATTTTGATATCATGTTGGCCTCTGACATTTGCCGAACGTTATGCACGGTTACAAATGACTACGGGTAGTATATACACAAATCTTACTTGAGCCTGCATCCCGTCAATGCATGCGAACGTTGTCTTCAAGTGCATATTACGTATAGTTGATTATAGTCGTCGTTTACGAGTGCCATGTTCAATCACTTGCATAATATTTATTGTTTATCATTTACGTCATGTATATTGTATATCTTGCTACATCCTTCTGAGGACCTGGTTTTCTTTCAGGCTATTGCTGAACTTTTGTCGTAAGATTATTAAGAATTGTCACTTCAGATTTAGATAATTTTAGTTGATACCTTCATCATTCTTTCACAGTTATTTCTGGTTACATAGTTTATATTTTCATAGTGAAGTTGTGGATGTACTTGTATGGATATTATGGATAGATTTACCGACTCTGGATATTGTATAAGTATTCGAGTTGGACTGAAGTCTACTTGATGTGTCGATGACAATTGTCATGTATTCTAATCCTACGTTTATTTGGGACTGGACAAGACCCTATCTCATCTGACAGAAAAGTTAAACATGTGCCTTTTACCTTAGAATTCCTTCATGAGTTAAAATCAATAGCCACAAATATTGCAAGTAACACTGAGAGGAGCAACTGGACAATATTAAAAGAATAATGCTATTTGCACTTCCAATTGTTCCTCCAATTTATCTCACCTTACGTGGCCGATGATGTGGCTGTTAACGTGGCACTTGACGTGGCGGAAAAAAAATTGGGTTAAAAATTGCTGCCAGTTGTCGTGTTAAATGTCATATAATATTATTTAACATTGTCATGTTAGCTGCCACGTAAAGATGAATAGATTTGATGACAATTTGAAGGTACAAATAGCATAACTCGTATTAAAACATGGGTACATCAGACACAAAGATTAGAAATATTAGGTTTTAAGCCCATAACCATAAGGCTAAAGCATTGTAGCAATCGTGACTATGGCCAGGTAGAACCTTTTTTTTTTTATACAAAACATGAATATCCATATAAACAATTACCTTTTTTATATATACATAAATACACTACTAGAGGCTTAAGAACAATGCCCATTGACATATTCCAAGTGCACTGGTTTGTTTTTTTTTTTTTTGGGTAGTGCACTTGGAATATATTCCAAAGTTGACCAAACTTGAAACAAATAAGCAGCTCTACTAGCTATGCATATGGTTAGTGAAATCCAACAAACAGCTCCATTGGAATTTTAGGGGCCAAGCTAGTGGAAGTATAAGTACTTGTAAGTTGCAAGATGGAATAAACTTGTGATTTGTGATTCATATACGCACAAAGTATACGTCCAGAGAGAATTCCTGTCCTGTAAGTGGGTGTTAGAGAATTCCTGTCCTGTAAGTGGGTGTTATATATATATATATATATATATATATATATATATATATATTCTTGGATGGTTGGTATTGAAAGTAGCTAGCTACGCACCATTGGATATCTCAACCAATAAATGACCAACGGTTAATTGCTCGTATTAGATTGCCCTATCCTGAGCTAATTTTAGTTGTTCCTTGATCTTTATTGTCAGCTAGTCCTGATGATCATCTGTGACCCTGACCTTTGGTGGGATCATGCTGAGCCTGGGGATTTGCCCTAGCAGAAGAGGGTTGTCCAAGCTTCAAATCTTGTCCGGCTTACCCTAGGACCGACCCTGATTGCTCGGAGGATGTCCAAAGACGGAACTTCAAAAAGAAGTTATTTAGCTCAACAGTCATGAACGCGACACAAAGACAAAGCCTACAAATGAATACACGATTTTGTCTATCTAGCTAATGACTGTAATCAGAGCCGACCAATGGAGTTGGGTTGTTATATCCGAAGCTAATTTTGGTTGTCCCTCGATCTTTATTGTAGGTCGATCCTGGAAGGTTACCCACGAGCCTGATCTCTATTGGGATCATTCTGAGCCGGAAGATTGCCCTAAGTAGAGATTGTCCAAATCCAAAATTTTGTCTGACTTATCCCAGGGCTGGCCTTGACTGTTTTATATGTTAGTTTCTACAACATCAATTTTCTAGTGATCCTGAATTTACAGGAAGAAATATGTTCGAATAAGTTTATGGTTATATAGTTATATTCCTTGCACACTAACTCCAATTCAGACACTTTCAAATTATCCAACAGGCCAGTCATAATTGACACTAAATATATTATGTCACTTCCATTCCATTTATTCTGTTTTTTTCCCTCCTAAGTTTCTTCTAATTTGATCGCTTTTTTAATATATGAATCCACTGAGCTGAATTATTGAACAGTGTAGCCAATTCCAAAATCTTGCTACAGAGACTATTGCTGTTATTGTTTCTGAGCATGCATTTTGGTTTGTTCTCTAGTTTGTTGCAGCTTGGCAAGAAATCCCCCGTTTCTGCATCATCACAGAGTACATGGTAGGGGGTTCCTCAGAAAATATCTCCATAAACAAGAAACTTACTTCAGTTGTTCTATATGCGACCAAATTAAACCATTCAATAAACTATATTGGCTAGAAAATCTTCCTTCAACTTGCAATTTCTAAAACTTGATATATATGATTGACACATACTTAGAAATGTCAACCCATTTTAAAAAAAAAAAATTCCAAAAGAAAATGATACCGGACGCGGGCGAGGGCTGGCATGAGGAGGACGAGGGGATCGGGAGGAGAAGGATGCGCGCGGGATCTGGTGCTGACCTCGATCCGCAACGGGCTGGCGATGCAAGGAGGGATGGGGAGTGCCGATGGCCGGGGTCTCCGACTGGGAGGAGGAGGGAGGTCGTCAGGAAGGAATCACGATTTGGGGGCTCCGTCAGATAAGAAGAGAGGGGGTCAATTATCACGTCATGATCTCGCAAGACCGAAAGTTGACATTGGACGTGATGTCGTACAAGCCTGAATTGCACTTGTACAAGACAAGAACAAAACATAGTCGATAAAATATCTTAGAATACAAGTCATTGTAGCAAAAATAAGCAGAAAAATCGAATAAACATAAGGTATACAAAATGATTTCTTTATTGATAGTAATGCTGCTAAATTATAATGGCTCGAAGTTAAAGAACAACTTGGTTACAAATACTCTCTCTTGTTACAATGTAACATACCACAAGACTTACAAATCAAGAACGATACAACAATGATATTCCTTACATTATGTCCTCTTTAAACAAAAGACAACATCCCTAACCGAAAAGCTTCCAGCACCAACCGAGCTCCAAGGCCTTAGCAAGTCACCACAAGACTTACAACTCAAGAACGATACAACAATGATATTCCATACATTATGTCCTCTATAAACAAAAGACAACATCCCTAGCCGAACCGTGTCCAGTACCAACCAAGCTCCAAGGCCTTAGCCAGTCCATACAAATCTTCGCACCTGGGGGGTTGGGGATCAGTACATTGTCGTGTACAGGTGAGTGACCTCTAGCCAACTGAACAAAAAACTAACATGTTAATTAATTGAGTGCATGTAGATATAAATGTGGTCAAGATAAATTATATGGTATAAACAAGCATGTGTTTATAAGCATAAAAGTGTTGATCAATATAGTAGATCTTATCCAATACTTACTATCCTTCCATGTCCCTACAATGATATCAAACATAATACATAAATGTGTCATAATATGTGTCCATGCACAAGACATTTGTTAGCCTTCACAAAGTATACGTATATGTGTGTGAAATTGTCCTTGCGACTAACTAGTTAAGCAAGTAAGCAAATGACTTTAGCATGCAACCTAACTGTATGAAGGTCATTGGCACCACAAGTCATATTGGACTAATTTTTTGACAAAATGGTGATTCTTTGCGTGAAGATAGCTTGCCCTACCGAAGGTCATGAAATATCCATATTGTGACACGCCCCCTCAGTACAAGTAGCAACCCCATTGAAGGTCCTGCAATATCTGTGCATGAAGCACGTTCCACATAATTTATTTCTAGGATGAATCTGTTTCGATGCACCTCGACAACCGTTCGAGGAAAGCATAATCTTGTGCACAAGTTGTTCATGACTATACAATATGTGTAAACAATTAATCAATTGTAAAACATATGAATGGTACATAAATCGAACATAAAATAATATCAACCTCTACTCGCACAACAGATCATACTCACTATACCCACATGTCTGTTCGATGTTTTGATTGACGACCCATATGTCCCAAACATACCGTGTACCAAGCTAATTCACATAACTCTGTTTAACGTTCCGATTAGCAAGCCCTATATCCCAAATTATATCGTGGCATCATGCCCCGGTCCCGTAGGACAGAAATGTCGCTACTGGACTATGTCGTACAAGCCTAAATTGCACTTGTACAAAACAAGCACCAAAATGGCCGATTAAACATCTAAGTTATAAAGTCATCACAACAAAAATACTAAACAGAAAAGTTGAATAGACACAATATGTACAAAAGAATAATTCTCTTTATTGATATGGCAACATGAGTTATAACGGCTCGAAGCCAAGATATAACTCAATTACAAATCGCTCTAACACGTTCTCTCAATACAATGACTAATGCCACAAGGCTTATAACTCGAGAACTACACAAACAACGATGTTGTATACATTATGCCCTTTATATACCAAGCAAATATCTCCAGCAGTAATGCTTCAAGACATCTACCAAGCTCCAAATGCCACAGTGCAGGATGTCAATACAAGTGTGCAGTGATAGTGGCCTCTCGACTCGTCAACCAAAACCAACACGGCCATTTAGTGAGTGCATGCAATGTTTTTGGTCTTTCTATTCTTGTCTTAGGATCAATTACATGGCATAGAATATTTGTGTCTGCAAATATAGATGTGTCACACAACAGAGTAACAAAGTTGACCTTATCCAGTACTTACCATCATTTCTTGCTCAAGTAAAACAAACATGTGAAACATAGTATTATTACACGATATTCATCTAAAACTGCGTATAAGAGTGTCATAATGTGTATCTCTGCATAAGACACTCATTAGCTCTCATGAAAACGTAATTGTGCTAAGTGCTCATTACATATATCCAGTACTTGGCCTACAAGCAGATAGCGTGAGCATGCAACCCAACTACATGAAAATCATTAGCGATATGCCATCTCGGACCGTAGCTTGGTCAGACGATGATCCATTTAATGTAGATAGCGAGCCATACTGAAAGTTTTCTTATCACCAGTGCGCGCTAGTACGTCAAAACATGCTACATGTGCTAGTTTGTCGGCATCGTTCCTCCTAGGCCGACACGATCCCGATGCCTCGGTGATTCGTTCGAGTAACTAAAATCTTGTGCACAAGTAATCCATGAACATGCAACTACATGGACATATAGACTCTACACGAATGCATGGTACGAAACTGAAATAATCATAAAGCATCTCTATCCAGCATATACGATGACACAACATTTCTACCTTATCATATATCTCGAGCCATCACATAGTTTAACTTTCCAGTCCGGGGATTTCTATACTTGTACAATTCCCATTCTAGGGGTACTGTCTTAGCGACCCAATGGTCCCAATCTTTCCATGTTATCATACTTTTGCAACAAACAGGCTATAAATCATCAAGTATGAAGAAATATAACCACTCTCTATATACTAATCTACGGTGCTATCATTCATATGATAAGAATTGCACAATTCGATACTATACTTTATGGCAACAAGCTTAGATAGACCATGTGATAAAATATTGCAACAGTATGAACAAGTATATCTATAGAAGCAAGTCTAACTTGTTCTTATGAAAAAAATAAAGCAGTTCTAATTTGGACGAGTCTAACGCATCAGTTGTAATTTCATGTTCTATAGTATCAAACATACAAAATGAAATTACTCTCTTATCTATATGGGTTCGACTCTTTTACTAGCATGTAGCACTACTCAAAGCATATGAAAAATATATATATGCAACATGTAGTTAATTAGGTATGAAGACAAGGGGGGAAGTTCATCGAAACACATCCACTTGAAGCAACATCGATCAACATCAACCGAGCATAATCTCTGCAACATCGTTTGAATGAGTCCAAGTCCAAATGACTGATCTAGCCAACGAACCAACTCAATGCAGCATGTGTAGTGGAACATTATACAACCCAGCAATTTTGTAGTACCGCACCACACATCCATACCTTACCGTGGCAGAAATCCACACATTCTTACTATCTTTGGCACCAAGCAACATCCTTACCATTCCTCTTCTCTGCATAAACAATACGAAATACAACCAGATAGATATAACACTATGCTCTGCATTACAGCTTAAACAACAACACAATAGTCCATGTGATATGTATTTAGCAACAGTCCTATTAATCGATCTCTTTAGTCTTGATTCTTTTTAATAGCATGCAACAAACTCATAGCAAAAATAAATAACCAGGGATGCAGCATCAATTCATTAAGTGTGAAGGTAAAGGAGCGAATGATCAAAACCACCCACCATGAAGAAACGACTATCTGTCTCGACTGAGCATATATCGAATAATATGCCTCAGATATGATGTACGAACTTCTTAAGCAGTATAACCATACAAACGATTGAGTCATGTTTCATAAACTATCTAATTCGACCGAATTAAGCAAACCTATATAACCACTCAAATTCTGTGACATCTCGCACAACACAAATTCCATCATCACAATCAAACCAAGATACAAACACAAATTCAAACACCACAAACAAACCAAGGAACCAGCAAAACGCATCTATCCAGAGCGAGGTATAACACCGATGACAAAGATCATTGTATGAATCTTTTGCATGAATGCAAGTCCAACCAGGCCTTCGAGCCAACAAAACAACATAATGCGACGTGTGGAGCCGGACATTACATCAATTTTGGGTTTGGAAAAAAAAGGAAAGTGAGTTAGGTTTTGGGAGATCAACGTGGCTTAGCGATGAAAATGGTGGTTGCTAAGGTATCACTAATTAAATTACATTGTCTCAGCGACGGATGGACGACGGAATATTGGATTTGTGACTTTGAGTAATAGATCCGTTGCCCATTAGTCGTTGATACATCGCTAGGTCAACGACGAATCTTATTCCATCGCTTGATAACTTGTTGGTTTCATGAATTTTTGTAGTGTATCCTATGTGTCAAGTCAATTTAAGAAGGCATCTATGTCTACATGACATTTTGTTCATATAGAAATCCAACTACAAAAAATAACAATGGCTGGGTTGGTCTCTATATTTATTCCTATTGTACGTGTTATTTTAAGAAGACTTCTATCTAACAAATACATTTATTCACATAAAAATCCAATTATAAAAATAAATATTGGGTTACATTTTTATATGTGGAATGGACATAGAAGAGCTCTATCAAGGAATCTCTTTAATTTATATATTTTTTTTTTACCTAGGATAGAGCCCTAAGAGAAACCCTTGTTGCATACATTTTTTTCAATTATAGATTTTAAAAAAATAATAATAAGAGCCCGGGTTGGAGAAGGCCTTACGTACTTTCATGGAAGAATTTATAAAAACTTTAACAAAATTCACAATCTTCACAATCTTAAGCTTATTATATAACCACATTTTTCAGAAATTATCATTCTGAAAGTTTTTATTTTGGAAACGAAAGTGTGCACTGCTACAAACGACGACTTCGGAAAAATCAAGCTTTCGCCTAATAAAAGACGTTCCTTCATGAAAGAACATCCTTGACGACTTCTTCGAATTTTATGAACGACTTCCCGCCAGGTTCAGTTGCTCTTATAGCCCTCTCCTTCCACTGCGACGCCTTCCTCCTCATCTCCGCCCCTTTCTCTCCCGCCAACAGCTCTCTGACCATCTCTTCCACCTTCTCCCGCTTCACGTCGTCGTCCACCTCCATCCCCATCCCCCACTCGACGCACAGGAACCGGCAGTTCGGCTGCTGGTCGGCGAAGAAAGGCCAGCATATCATCGGAACCCCCGAGCTTATGGCCTCCATCGTCGAGTTCCACCCGCAGTGCGTCAGAAACCCTCCGATGGACGGGTGCCCGAGTACGTCCCCCTGAGGGCACCAGCTCGCCAGAAAACCCCTCTCGCTCGTCTCCACCAGGAACTCTCTTGGCAGAGCAGCCGACGCGTCGACGACCAGCGCGTCGGGTCTGATTATCCAGAGGAAGTCGTGGCCGCTGTTAGCCAAACCCCATGCAAACTCTGTCAGTTGTTGGCCTGTCATTTGGGGTGAGCGTTATTCGGTATTAGACCGAAAATCGAACCAAGCCGAACTGAATACGGTTTGATTTCGGTTTTAAAAATACTAAAGAAATTATTCGATTTTGGGTTTGGAGTTCGATCCAAAAACGAAAACCGAATAAGACATGTGCAATTATGTAAATACCCTCAATTTTATTCACATGTTATAATTAAGATATATTTTTTTTGAAATCAACAATTGTATTTGGGCAAAATTTATGAAATACCCAAAAACCGCAAAAGTTTTATAAAAAAAACTACCGCAAAAAAATATTTTATCGCGTGTCCAGAATTAGCGAAAAATATATAAAAGGGTTTGGAATGACATTTTTGTCCTAATTTATTAAAAATACCCACAAAACCTACTATTCAAAAAACGTTTTGATTCTTTCTCTTCTTCCATACGCTGCTCACTTTCGAATCTAAGTTTTCTCCTCCAAAATCTTCAAACCTTACTTCAAAAACTCGTCGAAAAATTTCGAAAAAGCCGACAAACGGTAAAACTGTTAAATTGGAGGTCCAAACATCATTTTTTTGCGATTCTAAAATTTCGAAAGGCCGACAAACGGTAAAACATTTATCTCAGGCTTCTCGGAAATACGCTCCTTTTGTGACAAACCGGCCTCGTTTTGACATCCCAGTCAAAAGTTATGGCCCTCCAAAGTTTTAAGTGGTCTTTCTCCGTGTTAAAATGCAGGAGAATAGTCATTCTTCGTATTAAAATACTGGAGAATGACCATTCTCCGTGGTAATATCACGGAGAATGGAAATTCTTCGTGTTAATATCATGGAGAATTGCCATTCTCCGTATTAAATTGACGGAGAATTGTCATTCTCCGTGATTAAAATGACGGAGAATGGCAATTCTCCGTCATTTCAACACGAAGAATGGCCATTCTCTGTGATTAAAATGATGAAGAATGGCCATTCTCCGTGTTAAATTGACAGAGAATTGTCATTGTCATTCTTCGTGTTAAAAAGACGGTTAATGCCTACTTTTCGTGTTAAAATATAGAAGAATGGTCATTCTCCGTGACTTTAACACAGAGAATGATCATTCTCCATTGTTAAAATTACGGAGAATAACAATTCTCCGTTATTTTAACACGGAGAATGATCATTCTCCGTGTTAAAATCAAGGAGAATTGTCATTCTCCGTATTAAAATGACGGAGAATGGCCACTTCTCGTGTTAAAATGTAGGAGAATGGTCATTCTCCGTGTTAAAATCACGGAGAATAACCATTCTCCGTTGTTAAAATCACGGAGAATGACCATTCCTCATGTTAAAATGCAGGATAACGGTAATTCTCCGTATTAAAATTACGGAGAATGGGCATTCTCCGTATAAAAATGACGGGGAACAGTTGACAGAAACCTAATTTTTTATTTTTTTTGTAGAAAAAAATTTGTCAATATTAAATATTCAAGAGTTTTCCGTTCTTCTTTCAAAACAATGCTAACTCGTATGGAGAAGAAGAAGAAGAAGAAGAAGAAGAAGAAGAAGAAGCAAATCTTCTCTCCACAATTGACATAATCGTCGGAAAACTTCAAATCTCTCCACGAAGAAGATGATGATGATGATGAGCGATAATCGGAGTTCGACTGAAGAAAAGCACAGTAAACTACGAACGATATTTGCGATCTTTGCTGAAGATGAGGGCAATTGAATTCAGATCTCTCGTGAAGAAGAAGAAGACGAAACTTCCAATCCAAATCTGATTTTAGAATTCAAATACATATATATGTCCAAATTTGTGCGAAGGGGTAGTTATGGTATTATCAAAATGGCAATTTTGTAAATACAGAACATCTAAAGAAAATCTTGGAATATTTAACGTGAAAATATATAATTCTGGGCATTTTATAAAATCCACCCTGCGGGTGGGTTTTTCATAAAAACCAATCCCGAAATTGGGTATCTCAGCAATTTTCAGTTGTATTTATGTGTTTTGAAAGCAAACATTGGTGATGTAACAATTAGTCTAACTTTGAATGCAAATACAACAAATGTATGTATAAAAATTATAATTTTTAATATCATTTAACTACGATTTCAACTTTGGAACCTACCCATTATACGATAAAATTAGTCCAGTCGAACAAACCTAATTATTATTTGGTTCAATTCGATTTCGGTTATGACTAATTTTGTTTCGATTTTGGATATTTAAAATTCGATTTATTTGATTTTGACTATTTCTGTTCGATTTAAGCCGAATAAACCGAACGAGCTAGCTGATAACCCTACCTGTCATGGTTGCCGTGCTCCCGAAGTTCACATAGATTACCGAGTTGGCTTCTCTTCCTTCCAACCAGCCCAGGCAAGCGGAGTCCTCCTTCCACAAGCTCGACCTTGCGGATTCGGGCACGGTGCCGAAAGCTTGCGAACACAGGAGGTTGAGGGGGCCGATGGGGTACACCGACCCGTAGGTCGACGACATCTCGTCGAGGACCGGTCCTTCCAGGTCATCGAAGCTGTTGACGATGATCGCGGTGGCCCGGTGCGACGCTTGCGCTTCGTTTAGGGTGAAGTTGAAGATGACTTCGTCGGGATCGGTTGTGCGAATGAAGCTCGGGAGATCCCTCAGGCGCATGTTCGGCATTCCTGGCATCCAGTCAATGACAGTACTGTCGAGATACCCATTCACTAGATCATCCTCACCTGCAACATCACAAGCAAAGTTTCTTTTATTTGACCATAAAATTTTGATGATTATAAATATATAAATTGATCATTTTGTTCGTTCTCAAATAATATAATATTTTTTTAAATACAAGTTTACTGGCACAAATTAAAGACTGAGTTAATAAAGAGCAGTGCTACATGGACTGCGGTTTGACCCGCACGCCAGGTGTCGGACCGTTATTGGAGGGAGGGTTTTCGAATTTTCGGGAGTGGTATTAAGATAGCAGGAGAGGACGAATGAGAGGGGGACACGTCGGCGCGGGCACAGCGGGATCCCCCCTCCCACGGTCCATTTAGAGTTTCCCATTAATAAAAGGTTTGAAGAACATGAATACTTTTGAGCGGCACGGTGCCTCGTTCCACAAGCTCTTTGTAATGGTAGAAGCCCATGAATCCGCAGGCGCTCATCGAGCAGAAGAAGACATCAGGGATCTCGAATTCCTTCGCCACTCCGGCAGTGAAGCTGGTGAAGCTATCAGAAACAATGCAGGTCACCGGCGGAACCCCGGAGGAGGGCTCGTTGAGCCTCTCCAGGAGGTCTCGGAACGGGCCGTCGAGTGATCCGTTGCGAATGGAGGCGCAGAGGGACTGGAGGTCCTGGTTGGAGTTGAGGTCGGAGGTGATTGGGAGGCCGTCGGGGATCGCTTCGTAGCGGAAACCATCGACGGAGCCGATCACAGAGGAGCCGGCGGCGGCGGCGTTCGCGACACGTTTGTAGTTGAACTCGGTGTGGACGAAGGTGATGTGGAAGCCTTTGAGGTGGAGGAGGTTGGCTAGTTTGAGCATGGCGTTTATGTGGCCTTGGGCTGGGAATGGCATGCAAACTGCGTGTGGCTTTTTCTCTCCTGTAGAACCCATTACTCTCTTTCTTCTTAGTTTCTCACTCTCTTTCGTGTGTTCTATATCTATGATAAGAGACTCCAACGTTAGTTGTTTATATAAGAGTTTGGGCACTTGTGTTTTTATTTTCGGAAATGATATTTTGTCCGATTTGTGACTGCAAACTTGACTGCGGGGCGTATGTCAGTCAACTATTGGCTCCCTCTATTATCATCGGACACCATCTCATTAAAATCCGGATCATGAAGTCAATTGATGGTCGTCACGTGATCTGTGGTCATGTTGGAGGTCTGTGACCGCGGGGAACGTAGCATGCAGTGTCCTTTCATTTTCAGTAGTCCATTGTTCGTCAGCTGGGAACCAAGCAAGGTTGTCGATTCGAACACTAAAATGTTCATTTCGAATGAAAATTTAGCGTAGTTCGGAGTCATATCTATTTTGTATGAATACAAACACAAATACGACATATTTGATGTGTCCTAATATATTTTCGAATGTCTAAATTATATCCTTTAATTGCACAGGCAAAAACAGCTATAATAGAGAATTTCTGTGAGTGTCCTAATATCTAATCTGATGTTGAGACCAACCAATAAAAACAAAATCAAATCCAAGTGAGTGTGAAATTTGTGCAGAAAGTGATTGAAAGGGACAGGCAAACCTCTACTTCTCGCAAGCAGCAACATACCCACAGCCATAGAAAAAGGAGTCTCATCCATCTCAATTTTCACAAATTTAAAGCCCAACTAATCCATTATAACTAGTATATTATATAAGATTGGAAAATGATATTTTTGGAAGAACATAAAAGATCCACTGATGAAGTCTAGAAGAACTGCAAGGTCAATTATTGCAATCCATTATAGCTCGCCAGCACAGAAATAAATGCCATCACGTCTCTCATTGAGGAAGAGGGAAAGGTTCTGTTGACTGAAGCCAATGACATCCATACAGAAGACGGATGATAGTCCATTGTTGATTAATCCAAAGCGTAGCAATCAGACTGTAAATGATGTAAATATTGATCATTCTGTACTTTTTGATATCAATGAAGATTCCATGTTCGAGTATATGGCTGTCAAGTTTATTGAAAGAATGACTTTATCTTCTGATGATCAAAGTCGTCAATATAAAGACAACATAGAATCGGAAGAAACTTTATACATTGATTATAAGGAGAATTCTTTCCCTTCTTATACAGATGTTGGACCGTATGCTCAAAGGTTCCTAACATCTTCTCCTTATCTTCTACCTGTGGCTGCTTCATCACAAGCTTGCGTAACTTTTAGACGTCATGAAGAATCTTATGTCGTGGTTCCGTCTGATAAGAAAAACAAGCGCCAAATTGTGTTTGGCCTGGCTAGAAATATCCCTATTGCTCAGACAGATGAGCTGAAGGATAAGGACAAAGGAAGAATTCGAATTGATAAATACAGCCAGCAATCTATCAAGATTATTCAGAACATGGGGTATGATTTAAAGACTATGCAAGGTCTCAATCAGGACAAGGGCAGACGATTACCATTAGGTGGTGATCCGTTTTACCAAAAGACTCGCCATGGGTTGGGATATGATCCATCCCACGTGTTTTATGATGATATACAAGAAGAATTCTCTTCCAGCTCTTTACAATCATCAGATTCAGAGGAACTTCAATGAATCTAGGCAAGTACTCTCAGTCAATATGGTTCAAACTGATGGTAAATTCGAACCATTTGAAAATTTTCCTCGAGCCACCATTGGTTCATTTATTTCTTTCATATATATTTTCAACAACATTCGTCTTCTTAATCTCCAGCTACCAAAGTTTGGTCAAGCTGATTACTTGTCTCTTTGAAGAGAGATTTTTGGTCTTTTCAGTATATAAAGTTGGACTTATTATTTATCATGTTTTCATAACCTCTGGATAAATACTAAATTCATCTTCTTTTCCTATCTATCATGTCCATTTTGACCTCTGCATAGATATTAGATCTACTTTTCTTAGGGTTCTTACATACTGTCATGTTCATGTTACCTCTGATAGTATTATACACTCTAAATAGAAAATAAGATTACATTATCTATCATGTCCATATTATCTCTGGATAGATATAATGTTTGAGTTTAGAAAATTCGTCATGTTCATATAACCTCTGATGAGTATTTTCTACCCCATACAAAACAAGATTTCACCATAGACTTGTCACGTCCATATTACCTCTGATAAGTGCTTTCTATCTCCTACCTATTGTTTGAAATTCAACGATAGGATCGCAAAACAAATCTTTCATTCATTTCTGGTAGAAATACTACATAATGGATAAGACAAAAAGATGACAAAAACACTCTCTTAAGGTGGAGTAGAAGCATCTTGGAGCAATTTTTTTAATTCTTCTAGTCGTCTGCCACGAGAACTCATAACCTTATTGGTAGCCTCTGCACGTCGAGCTTCAGGAGTGCAAATACGGGAAAGCTCAGCAAAGGTGATTATCAAGTTGTCCTTTGCTTCATCAAGAGTTCTGATAGTCGACTCAGCCCCAAAAGCCTTTTCTTCTAAAATTGAGCTTTGGGTAAGATGTAGATTTCGAGCATCGATCATCTTCTCCCTTTCAGCCTTCAAGCAAGCTAGCTCTACCTCAACTTCGTGGATTCTGTCATTTTTGCTCTGAATATCTATGTTCAAAGCGTCATAAGCCACTCTGTGGCCATGCAGTGCAGGTTTTACGCCAGTCAAAAAGGCTTTCTCTTTAGCAACCTTCAGACTGTGTTCACGGAGGGCTGCATTATATGTAGTCTCTCGAGCAAGATAATCAGCTGTTAAGGCATCATATTCTTCCTCGATGAGACTTTCAATAGTTTTACTAGACAGATTAAGATATTCTCTGATTAGCTGTTCAAGGTCTTCTACAATTTTCTCCAATGCGGCAGCTCTTTCAGTATCATTGAACAAAGCAACGTTCTTGATGGTCGAAGCCATTGCCGTCTTCAGAGTCTCATAATTGAGGCCCTTATTTAGGACCATTGTTATCAAAGTTGCCAGGCTTTTATAAAAGGTGTCAGTATAAATCTCAATGAGGAGATCCATTTCTGTGCTGGAACTTGGCGTGGCAACAATATCTAACAGATCCCTTTTTCGAAAATCAGGGACAGATGTTGGCGGTGCAACAGTAGGATGAGTCGAAGTCGTTGGTGCTACCACCGTTATAGCCAATTGATCCCTAGAAGCTTCAGGGATTATATCACCAATCGGTGCAACAACAGATAGGGGCGGAGCCAATGACGTAACTATTGTTGTCTGGTTCCCAGGGACCACAGTATCAACATCTTCAATATTTGTCACTCCAGCCGTTTCTGGAGTTCTGGCGGCGGTAATGTCGGTGGATGTGGTGACAACTACAGGAGTTGGTTCAGATTCTGACATTGGCTTGTCAGAAATTGGTTCTGGATCAGCGACAACAGTAGAGGATGTTATTATATTCTCAGTTTCTGTTGGAAGTTCAAGCATGCCTCTAATATCTCCTTCAATTGATTGCTCCACGGGATTTCCCAATGTTTCAGCTGTGGTGAAACTTTCTACAGCTAATTCTTTGTTCAAGTCTGGATCACCTCCAGTAGTTCCATCATCACCTGCAGTGGGATCGACTCTAGTCTTCTCTTTGTGCTGATCCTCAACAAGAGAAGACAATTCAGATTGTGCTTGTTGTGCCTCAAGTAATGGAGGATGTTCTTTTTGAGGCTCCATCTCAGGTTTTTGCACTCCCCCTTCTTCAGCATCTGAGTTTCCTGAAGAAGAAGCTTCCCCTTCAGACTCCTCATTTTCTTCATAGATTTCTTCTTCTTGAGGAGGAAGAACTATAGGCTTTGGTGCAATTATGACATCTGCAAAATGAACAAAAATAAGTTAGTATACAAAATCATGATATATAATTCCGTATAGGTTTTGTATAATACTTGGAATATGTGCATTTTTTTTCAAGATATGTATCATAATCACCATCCCAGTCATCATCCTCAAAGTCAAGAGCCGGTTCATCTGATGGAATGTGATCTTGATCAGTAGTGGATACAGTAGTAGTACCCTCCGTAACTTGTGCCTTGGACGGCAAAGATAAATGAAACGAGGTGCTAAGACGTCCAGGAGACAAAAGTGTTACAGCTCCTGATCCAACTGTCTGTAGAGGGGCTGAAGACCCTTCTCCAGGATGGACTGAGGAAGAACCGACGAGAGGATCTTCTTCAATATCCTCTTCCGGAGTGTGAACGCTTGGCTTGGAAGGTCCTTTTGTAATAGACCTCTTCCTCTTTTCTGGAGTTTTTACTGGAGATGTGGCGACTGCACTCTGTTTTCTTTTTCAGCCTTTACCAATAATGATAGGTTCTGCAGTTGGTTCTCCAACTCCTGTCGGGATAACTACTAAAAATGGATCTGGGATGCCAGTATCATCAGGGATGTCTGCTGGTACCCTGACCTGCTCCTTAATATCCCCTTCTTTAGGCCACCTCAGACTACCCTTCATATTGTAACCATGGGCAAAGGAACGAATTGAAGTATAGAAGTGGGCATACGTATGGAGTATACGTAGTTCTGTAGTGCTAGTGGCAGTCGAAATTCTAAATTTAGTACCAGTCCGAGCAGCACCGAAATACCTCCAACCTCTAGCTCCATTAAAATTTTCTATAGTAACGGAAATTAGTCAAAGGATTACCAACATGAAGTTGGTCGTATCCAAATTGGCGAGCAAACCTACTGGGTAAGTATGGTTCGAACGCACAATTATCTTCATTTTTGTACATCAGATGAGACGGTCTGATGCACTGAAGCCACCTAAAGACTAACTGTGGCAATACAACTCTTCCTTCAACTTCATCTTCAAACTGGACGCCGAAGCAATCTGCTGGAACGTGCGGCCGAGTACAAAAGAAGTTCCAACCGTATGAATAATTCAAAACTGCTCGGGTATCTGCCACAGTTGTAGCAATCCATGTAGCTTTGCTGAATTTTTGGAGAAAGACCTCCGCATCATCGCCTGGGCCCAGCGGTAATAATCTGCAGTTGTGATGCAACAACCAGCCCATCAGATAAGTGTAGGGCATCTCTACTCTAGGAAAAACATTCCGATGAGGAGCATTGTTAATTAACTCCTCACCGAAGGTTTTTAAACCTGCATTTATCCGACACACCATGGCCGACAGCAGGTTGATCCTGACTTTAAATACCAGACGTACTGCTGGCCATAGCATACTGCGATGAATTCTGTCAACAGTACCAATACCCGGTACAACCCATCTTCTCAACCATAAAGAAAGAAAGCCTGCTAGCAAAGCTCTCCGTGAGATTCTCTGACTACCATATCTGAGGAAGCTCAAGGCTTCAGTTCCTGTAGGAAATTCCCCAGTCTTCGTAGACAGATATTTATTCGGGAATTTATAAGTAACCATCATATCCCGAACCTTGTTAGAAGGGATTGTCGAATCTATGTTGATTACTGGAGCTTTGTTTTCTTAAAACCTTTCTTTATCTTCCTTGGATATCTTATCCTTATGGAAGAAAAGATAAGTCGTCCACTTGTTGATATACGCCAAATGGGATGTACTTTCATGCATCGTAGTACAAATCAGGTAGTGGCACATCAGTTCTTCGTATGTCTCGATTAACTGAGGGTTAACTCCTCTGATTTTAGCAAGCTCCCTGTTGGAGGGAACGTATTCTTCATATGGGGCCTCCCCCATTGGCAGCTTCGAGATAAACTGCATCTCATGAAGGGCAAGACCCATTTCACCTTTCGGGGTGGCAAAAGTTCCAGTTGAACTCAAATATATCTCCATCAAGGCCAGAAATATGTTTCCATTCGGAGGAATACCATAACTGGTGGAAGCTACTGCTTCGTACAAGCCAATATCTTTCAACTCTTCCTTAAAGTTCTTCATCATCCAAAGGCTTATCTGAATCCAACTCTGGTTGAATGGAGTCAACTATCTTGGCAGTCTGGGGTTGGTTTGGGGATATAATACAGCTTCCTTCATAAATTTATTGACAAACATCGGAGTTTGAACTGGCTGTATTAAACCCGAATCTTCGCTAGGATTAGAGCCTGGCATAAGGCCAAAGATATAAGTAACACCTCCATTGGAAACACTAGCAAAGTATCCCATATCATTGGCACGCTCTCTCTTAAAGACAATTCTACCCGGGCGTCCATGACTACTGGGAGTCAAATTCCACAACATTTGTCGAGGATGAGTAGCATGGACGAATGCTGACAAAGGATAATCTCTGTCCATATCTGGAAGATACATAGCTCTATTTCCAAATTTAAAAACCCAAGACTCTTTCTTGGGGTGTGTCTGGGATTTACAATCAATGGCATCTCCAAATAGAAAAGCTGGTTTTGCGAAGTGTTGTCCGTCTAGTGAACTCAATAATTTCCCATTTATCATGGATAGCAACAGTCTATCCCCTTGAGCTGCTATCAACTGTGCCCTCTCTGCCGGATACTCGGGGTTTGACTGAGGAAATTGGACATGAGATAAATCTTCCAAATAGTTCGAACCTACCATGCCAACTGATGATCCGAAAACTTCAGCGAGGAGGTGAACTTGCAAATCCACTGGTGAAATAACAAAAGAGATCAAGTTAGTTCAAAGTTTTTTTTATGAAGTCTTTGTTCGGCAAAATCTCTTAAAAAGATGGATAAACTTTATGCTACCACATAGTAATATGAGCGTAATACAACTTTTTACGCTGGCATGTACGAACATGAGCGTAGTTAAGTTTTACGCTAGCACATTAAATATGGGCATATTTTACGCTGTCACGTATAACGTGGGCGTATTCTTGTTATCTTTTTACGCTAACACGAACAACGTGGGCGTACAATGTTATTTCAACTTTACGCTCACACGTACAACGTGGGCGTAAAAAGCTGAAAGTTTGGTTTATCTTCTTCTTCCTCGACAGATTTGTTTTCTCCCAACCAAAGATTAGGGTTTTTACCCATCATAGGCGGAGCCACAGCCGGGTTAGGATTTTGTTGTGGCAGCAATGACTGAGTAGGGGTTTTCACATGATCAGTCGAAGAAGATTCAATGGCTGGTTTCTTCCCCTTGCTACCGGCGGCGGATGATTTCTTAGGAGCCATCAGGTCAGAGTTTCGAAGAAAAAAAGGCAAAGAGATTCAAGAAGATGAGTAAAAGTGTTTTCTCTCTCTGAAAAAGACCTATTTATAAGAGAGAGATTCAAAACCGACTGTTGGATATCCCTGAAATTATGCCGACTATTGGACATCCCCGCTTTTACGCGGATGGATGTTGCGTATTCCAAATTTTACGATGGCAGGTCAAATCTCAATTTTTACGCTTCTATTCAAAGTGTTTTAAATTTTGGAGATATTTGAAAACTTTGAAGGGGGTCTTGTAGGAGCGTAAAAAGTGCTTCAAAGCAAGAGTCATCTCATTCATAAATCATTGGTTTTCTACACCAAGCAAGAGCAGATAATCTCTTTTACGCCTAAGCAGGCTGATCATTTTACGCTTGGGTCCACACCAATGGTTTTACGCCAAGGACAGAGCAGCCTCTTTTACGCTGGACAAAGCTGTCAAATCTTTCATTTAATGCAAACTCTGACATGAAGATATTAATGATGGCATTTACCACAGAATTTAATGGGATTTGTCTTATACAAAGACCATTGTTGTCGTTTACGGGGGATCGAGCTACTTTACGCTCACTATATGGTTTCTTTTACGCACGGAGTTCTACATGAGTTTTTACGCTCATAAAACAATGTGTGCGTAAAGTCTATTTGAGCCATTTTACGCTCAAGGTTATTCAATAACCACTTTACGCTGAAAACCTATGACAGAGCTATTTTACGCTCATCTTACTGCTTTACGCCCAGAGGATGTTGGAGCTATCTTTACGCCCTATTCTTTCTGGCCTGTATGGAACGTGGTTTGCCTACATGGCCTTCATGCCATATATTTCGAAGAACGTGTATACATGTATCCTATTCTCACTGAAATGATGGGACGCGTGTCAACGTATGCAAATGATGACTCTGATCATGGGTGGCAGTTGTTAGCGTAAAGACAGATTTTGGTGTCTTTTTACGCACAGAAGCCCCAGTCTATAAATAGACTCATTTTTTCTCAAAGAGACAAACAGAGAGAGAATATGGGAGAATACAGAGATCAGGACTTCGAGATTTTGATCCTCCAGAGCATTGTTCTTCAACTTTTCTTTCAGAACAGAGTGAAGCAAAGCAGGAAAGCATTCGGCCTCGCCATCAGTACCCAAGTGCGTCGATACCTTTCTGGTGACTTACTTCTTCCAAGTTGTTCTACTTCAAGCAGTGATCTTCATCATCATCATATGGTCCAAGAAACAAAGTGATCATTTACGAATCAGACTTCCATAGCAATACTTTTCCAGAATCAAATTTGTACTTCTTGTAGTTTTTCTCGTTTTATTTTCAAAATCCAACCTTTTGTTTGGCAATTTTGTTAAGTGAAACAACAGTCAATTAGCGACGGCTGTTTAGCGACGGATTCTTTCCGTCGTAATTAGCGACGGATTTGCGACAAATCACCGACGGAGTACCGACGATAAGCCGATATTTTTTTATTTTATTTTAAGGGTGAGAAAAGGTCTCCAGTCCGTCGCTACGGCGTCGGAGATATAGCGACGGATTTTCATCCGTCGCTATGCAGTCGACTATTTGACGGGAAATATTGGGAGAAGTGGCGGGACAAATTGCCGACTACGTAGCGACGGATAGTCCGTTGGCAGTTTTCCAATATAGCGTCGGCGTTGCGACGGATATTATCTGTCGCTAGTCCGTCGTAGTTTTCCAATATCTCCCGCGTCTCTCTCTCTCCCAAAGGTGATCGGTGTCCTCTCCGGCAGCTCTCTCTCTCTCCAAGTAATCCTCTCTCTCTTTCTCTCTCTCTCTCTTGTGGTGGTCGGGGGGGCAGCGGAGGCGGCGGGGGCGTCGGAGGCTGCGAGGACGGCGGGAGAGGCAAGGGCTACGGGGGTTGTGGGTAGCGTAGTGGGCAGCGGGTCGGGGGGGCAGCGGGGGTGGGGGGCGGCGAGGGGTTGTGGGTGGCGAGGATGCGGGGGGCGGTGAGGGTGGGGGGGTTTGTGGATGGCAGGGGGTAGGGGGCGGCGGGGGGTTGTGGGTTGCGGGGGCTGCGGTAGGCGGCGGGGGCTGCGGGGGTTTGACACTGTTTTGGCTCGGGTTTTGGACACGAGGACACTTCTATAGGTTGACACGAAATGCTAGACACATGTACACCTTGTTTTACTATTTTACTTCGAATTTGTTTGGTTAAATTGGGTTATCAATTGAAAACTGAGTGTACGAGAAAAGGGGAATTTGATTGAAAGAATGAAAACTGAATTGGAGATTTTGATTTCTATTTTGATTTTTGTCTTGGTTAATATTTGTATTTCTCACTGTGATATAGGTTGGTTAGTTCGAATTTGATTACTGATACCTTGGATTGTATTCGAACTTCATTTATGTGTTAACTGAACAATGATAGTTCATGCCTAAAACTGAGATTCCCTATGTGTCAAAACCTGGAAAACAATTATATTTATGAAAACTGAGATAATGCAAAACATGGGATTGGATTTAAACTGAGATGTGTTTTATTGACTGGAACCTGAGAATGAGCAGTTGGTCTCAGTCCAACAGCCCCTTCTATTTCATTCTTTGTCTTTCCTTTCCCCCTCTCTCTCTTTCCTCTCTCTCTCTCTCTCTCTCTCTCTATATATATAGAGAGAGAGAGAGAAAGAGAGAGATGTGTTTTATTGACTGGAACCTGAGAATGAGCAGTAGGTCTCAGTCCAACAGCCCCTTCCATTTCATTCTTTGTCTTTCCTTTCCCCTCTCTCTCTCTCTCTCTCTCTCTATATATATATATATATATATATATATATATATATATATATATATATATATGTTGACACCTTCACATGTGCCCCTTTCACATACACACATTCACATGAGGCACTATATTCCCTTTTTTTTTCTTGACACATACCACTTAACCCTTCACTAACCTCTATCACATTGAACCCTTGTACAGATCAACACACACACACACACACACACACACACACACACACACACACACACACACATCCTAATAATCTGTCACACTCATATCTATACACCACACACACACACCTATACATTGTATGTTGACACTCACTCCCCCTCTTTCACACTTTACTGCTACACACACTCACAACCCTGAGATAACACTGTCCAGCCCCCTTCACTCTTTCACTCACATTTGTTCCCTCTTTCCCTCTCTCTCTATATATGTCTATTTATGTATATCTATCATTTATATATATATCTATATGCAGATTGTGTTTATGTGCTAGTGTAGGATGTACATTGGTTTTGGGTGTTAGCTAGGTGACATAGATGTGTGGCTTGTCACATAACTATGTGTTTTGGTTATAGGCTATGTGTCATATACTAGCTGGTGTAGATGTGCCATATGAGTTGTATGTATATGTTATGTTGTATGATAGTTAGTAATTGAATGAGGCTTGATTTCATATAGGTTTAGTGTTGTATTGGTATAGGTAGGCTTACCTATAGGCTATTTTGCGACGGATTTTTATTTTAACGATGGATTTTTAGCTACGGCTATTTAGCGACAGATTTTTTCTGTCGAAATTAGCGACGGACTTTTGACAAATCACCGACGGATTACCGTCGAATATTTAACTACGCTATTTAGCGTTGAATTTTTTCCGGTATCGAACTATCGGTATCGGACTATCGGTATCGAACTATCGGTATCGGTATCGAACTATCGGTATCGGTATCGAACTATCGGTATCGGACTATCGGACTATCGGTATCGGTATCGAACTATCGGTATCGGACTATCGGTATCGGTATCGAACTATCGGTATCGGACTATCGGTATCGGTATCGAACTATCGGTAGCGGATTTTTTTCAAGTACAGTTGTTACTAAACCTTCCACCATGCATATCCGATACGGCAGATACATATCCGATACGGCCGATACCTAGAGGATATGGCCGATACCGAATCGATAAGGCCAATACGAATCCAAGCTATACGGCCGATACATATCGGATATGTATCTACCAATTCGCTAAAGCCAATACCAATTTGATACGGCCTATACCAAACCTATAGACCGATACTAATCTGATGCGGTCGATACTAAGTACATCCGGCCTATATACCAGCGGATCCACCAGTTACATGATTATATACTAATTCTGTTTAGTTTGTCTTACGATACAGATTTTCACATCCAATCTGTGATGGATCATTATTTCGTTGATCGTACATGGATGTACAAATGACAACACGAGAGCAGAATAGGTGTGAGTGATGATTTTCAGGCAGGCGTGGAAGTGTTTCTTAAGTATGGGATAAGAAAAGTTTAGTACATGGACGGTAACAAAATCAAGTATCCATGTCGTAATTGTCGCAATAGACGTTACGAAGAAGTGGTGACTGTGAGAGATCATTTGACCCGTAAGGGTTTCGTACGTGATTACGGCCTGTGGTCATCGCAAGGTAAACTATATACGGAAAGAAAGGTTACGAATGCTGCTACTATATACAGAAAGACAGGTTGAAGACGACGAATGCTCTGTTGATTATGGAGACCTGCAGAACCTTGCACGAGATATGGTGTACGACACGGCAGGACCTAATTTTGATCCGGAGGATCCTAATCCCGAGGTGAAGGAGTTCTATGATATATTTCAGGATGCAAAAACTTCTCTATATCCTGGTTGTGAGACTCATTCCGTACTATCAGTGACGATGCGGTTGTTGAACATAAAGTCCGATTTTAACTTGCCACAAACTTGCTATGATCGGATTATACAACTAATCAAGGAGGTGTTTTCGAAGGAATCAAAAGAGCTTCCAAAAAACTTCTACAAGTCGAAGATGATGGTCCGACAACTGGGACTAGGGTACAAGAAGATAGATTATTGTTGCAACGGATGCATGTTGTACTACAAGGAGAACGAGGACATAGAAAGTTGCAGCTTCTGTAATGCGGATCGTTACAAGCCAGTCAGGGAAAAAGGAAAGTCAACTAGAAAACGATGTCCTTACAAGTATATGCATTACTTGTCGATTACGATGCGCTTGCAGATGATGTATATGTCTCAGAATACAGCAGAACACACGACGTGACACAACGAAGAACGCACAAAGGACGATGGAGAATTGTCACATCCTTCGGATGGAGAGGCGTAGAAATATTTCGATTTGCGTCATCCATATTTTGCTGCAGAGCCTAGAAATGTACGTCTGGCGCTATGTTCTGATGGCTTCGCTAGCGGAACAACAACTTCATCGAGACATGAGTCTCCATCCGCTAGCGGATACGTTCCGCCAGCGGACCCACCGACGGATCCACCAGTTACTGCACAGTAGGCCCCGGAGTACCCCCATACTCGGTTCCATCCGATTACTAGGGAGTACATGCGCGGACCCGCGGATCCTTCGACGGCACCAGAGAGGCCGATAGGCAAGTTCCGACGAGAGCTATGGCCCGCGGGGTCCTCGTAAGTTAATTTAAGATAATTTATTAAATTTGTTTCATTTATTCAAGTTAATAATCCAGTCGTTGCTTCTTTGTAGGTTTTTTCCGTTTAATGTTGCCAGGTCTCTTGGAGAAATTATCAGGGCTAACTTCCATGGTTCCTACCTCAACGGTGCCCCCAAACTTGAAGTACGTCTGGCTCGACGAGTTGAGGGTATATATCTATATCTTGTGGTTAATTATTAGTTACTCTTTTAATCAACCATTTTTTAAATTACGTGATAATTGAATTTGTATATTAGACGACGTTCTGGTGGCCTCCCATCGCGAGGACGCGATCCGCAGGACCTATAGAAATGCTGCCTCGAAGAAGATACGGGATATGATTCATGACCTTAAAATGGGGCAGACGAGGCCGAATTGGATTCGACAGAACTATTATGAGGAGCTCTTGGATACGATGGATACTCCTGCGTACAAGGATAAATCGAAGAAGGCGAAGGCGAACTGACGAGCCGCGGGGCTTCATACGGGGGGATCAAGGCCCCACACAGCGGCGCTTGCAGATCTGGTGAGATACCACAAATTTATTTCACTATCGAATTCGATATTATTAATATACGGATTTAATTAAATTCTACGGAAATTTTGTATGCATACCCAACGGGTGGTAAAGAAGGAAAGGGCACCAGAATCGGTCACCATGCATGATGTGTTCCAGCATTCGCACAAGAGGCAGAAGGACGGGACCTTCGTCGACGATAGGGCCAGGAGACCGATGTAAGTACTTATGTTTATGAGATTTAAGTTAGAATTAAAAGTATTCAGACTATAACTTAGGTAAACTTAAGATTCACACTATAACTTAGTGAAACATAGGATTTAGATTACAACTTAGGTAAATCTTATAGTATAAACACATTCATTTGATAGGCTGCGTATCGTGAGGCCCTTAGTCGGGCTCAGTCAACTGCTGTCGAGGATGTCGGTGAAACGACGCCCGCCCGGACGCCCTCTTCTATGGCCGCTCGCAACGACTTGTTGGTAGATTCCGTCGACGGCTTTAAGAAAGAGCGCCTGTACGGAGTCGGCTCCCTAGGGCCGTTGTACATGGCGACTCAGAGATTTTTACGGACACCGCCTCCTCCCGCGGCCCCGACAGACGATTATGTGAGGTCGCAGCTTGCGCAGCTGCACGATGCGGTGTCGTCCTTGCAGGAGCAAATTACCACATACTTTTCGCCTCCTTCTGCTGGTGCCGGTCCTTCTGCTACTGGTGCCAGTCCGTCTGCTACTGGTGGCGGTCCGTCGGCTGTTAATGCTGGTCCTTCTTCCGTCGGTCATCTTTCTTTCAACCCTGCTGCCCCTCTGGTACCGCCTCCGACTGTGACGGCACTCCTTGTCCTCATGTCGTCGGAGCAGCTACGTCGACTTCCGGACAGTGTCTTCGACGGATTGCCGTCGTACATAGTGGAGCAGTATTATCGTCGGTCGCAGGAGGGAGTACCACCATCGGACAATCGAACTCCTCCTGCTCCTTGAAGTATTGTATAAGAATACTTTTTAAATTTGGAATATTCGTGAGAATTTCAGATTATAACGACTAATATTAGTTTATTATTTCTGGATAATTGGTGTCTATTTTATATTAGTTTGGATGATACATATTTGTGATTATATATTGGTCTATGTGATTTTTAGATAATTGGTGTGCATTATATTCGTGTGTGATTTATATTGGATTATATATTGGTCTATGTGATTGTATATTGTGATTATATATTGGTCCGATGTTCGGATGTTGTGTGAACAGGGAAAGCTCTGCAATTTTTTTTTAAATATCTCAGTTAGCGACGAACTAGTGATGGGTTAGCGACGGATAACAACAGTTACCTGACATAGCGATGGATGGTCGACGGATAGCCGACGAAATACCTGACATAGCGACGACTTTCCGACGGAACATCCGTCGGCAAGGTTCTGATGGTATGAAAGGTGCACAGAACTGTAGCGACGGACATTTCGTCGGTAAGCCGTCGGTGTCTCGTCAGATTAAATTTGGCGACGGATATTTCGTCACCATGTGTAGCGGCTACTTTGCGACTGTTTGGCGATGATGGTCGGCGGATTAGCGACGAAATATCCGTCGCCATGGTTCTGGCAATGTCAAGCATTTCCAGAACTCGGTCGACAGATTATCCGTCACTAGTCCGTCGCTAAGCTGTCCCTAGTTAGCGACGATGGTCGAGGGAATAGCGACGGAACGATACCCTCTGATACATAGTAACGACGGTTTACCGACGGACTGTCCGTCGCTAAGAGTCTTTACAATTCAATACCTGATACTTGAATTCGACAAAAGATCGTCGGTAAGTCGTCGCTAATGCAACGAATAATGACGACGGGAAGCCATCGCTATTCCGTCGATTGAGACTACGTGGCGATAAAAAATTTTTAGCGACGAGCTGATTGCTGACGGATTGTTTTGACCAATATCCGTCAGTGATCCGTCGCTAATACGATTTAGCGACGGATGGTCGACGGATGTGGCCGTCGCTAAAAGTAATATATTTTGGTAGTGAGCGTTGTCTAGGATCGCCATGTCCTATAGCCGCTGCCCTCACGACCTCTCATATAGGTAAGTCCTCAAGGGTTGGTGATAGGGATCAACCCTGCATATCATGCTTGGACTTATTAAGAGTTTAAACTCACCCTATCCATATCACACAAGGAACACTGTCACCATAGGGATGGGGTATTAATGTACACATGTACAGCCGCTTGGGCTTTTATTTTAAAAGAATTTAATCTCAGAGTCAGTGTTTCATTTCAATATATCATGAACTCATAGCACAATAAGATGCTTGATTTATTCAATTTCAATATATCATGAACTCATAGCACAAGTAAAATTGACTTGATCTATTTGATATATATATAGTAAGATATATATGCCATTCAACTTTAGCACAAACTATGTTTAGATATACCATTTCAAATTCTTTGATACTCCTAGCTATGATAGTTTGTCACATGGACCTATCAACTTATGAGTATCTAAGTTGTTCCACAGGTGAAACATTACACTGGATCTTATTGATCTTTAGTATTTTTTATCCGAAGAATATGTCACATAATGACTCAGAAAACACTTAAAGTTCTATGAAACTAGTAGTAGTCTATTTATTTAGGAGTACTTGGTTTAACTAAGCCAAATGTTTGGTTACTCATAAATCATATTCTCTGTCATCAGAATCAATGTGTGTGATTCGAAATATAAGCCCTAAGATAGTGAGCCAAAACGCATCAGGGTTTATCACCTCTTAAAAAAAAGATACAGTAACTTTCAGTCTTGGCTTTAAAGATTTATCTTTACTTTCCATGTTTACAAAATGACAATCTAAGTAGTAGAATAATAGTTTAAGTGATTTTGCTAATCAACCTTAAGAAATCTTTAGTTTATCAAGTGTTGATTAATTAGGGTTAGTTGTAGGGGCCGGTTCCCAGCTAGCGGAGGTCCACAGGGGGACGATTAAGTACCGTGTTGCTTAGGGCTATTTACGCCCGGTTGACAGAAGAACCCTTTCGATTTGTATCCAAAATAATCTCAACTTTTAAAACTTAGATTTGAAAGAATTTGCAATTTCACTAGCTATTTTCTTTGACTAAATTGTTTGAACATGTCAAAGGATATTATAATGACACTATTTATATGCAAACCAATGTTTGCCCAACAAAATTAAATATTATGATAGAATAATATTGTGGTTTCTTTGTCTGAGTAGAAATTCTAATATGTGACACAATGATCATTTAAAGTTCAAAAATGTAAACCGATCAAGGAAATAATATTATCCATTATTTCCATATTATACATACAGAAACCAAGAATAATTTCTCATAGACTTCATTTTTTTTTCAACTAAACTTTGTAATCAAAATGAATAGATAATGTGAATTGTAAATGTGAACAATTACCTTTCCACGTGATCGGAATAATTTTTGTACTTTTTGATTTCGGCTTAGTAATAGCACTTCAGAAGAAATGTTATTTTATACATCATTTTTAGATAATTCTATTATTCTTAATAAACATCCATTAGTACCCAGGAATTTGGAAAATGAGATTTATAATCATCTAGCTTAGAATAATATAGCGGAGAATTTTTTATGTTACTAACCTTCATCTGTAGCATGTTTGAGCTTTCCCTAGCAAGTCACAATCTCTAATATTTCTGACTTGGAGAGATGACACTAGAAAGATCATGTTAAGAATAATAGAGTACACAAATAAATTTGTATTACCGTCATCGTTAACATGTTGCTTCTTTCATATAAACTAAAACATTTCAATGATTATGCCTTCAAGAAAATAAATGTTAGTTTGCATATTAACAAAATATAACTGAACTGATACCGGCCCAAACTTGTTTATTCTGGCACAATGTAAGCCCCCTTAATTTTCGGGATTATTTTTGAATTTTCTAAATGAATTATTTTCGATAATTCATTTTGATTTAAATTAATTTTGATCATTAAATGCTCTTTACCGTGACTTGGATTTCTTCTTGAAGTTTGTAGTAGACGAGATTATCTTCATGTTGATATATCGTGTCCCACTCGAACTTGTTTCCTTGTGCTCCATTTGCTTTGTGCAACTTTCGGATCAATTTAGACCAATTTATCATTTGCCGTAATTTGTGACTTAATTTTCGGGCCCGACATCGGTCCAATCCAGTCGACCCAATATATGGCTCTGGCCTGTTTTGAGTCTACTATGCACATGCCACTTGCGTGCCATCGAATTGATCTTCCTTGTGCTCCCATATCATCCATGATTTTAAATAGTTTAAATTTGTTATTTTAATTAAATCTTGGCCCCAAGCTTGTCCAACTTGACCCAACACCCAACCCAAATTTGTGTGACACTACCATGTCTACCTATACACCCCACTGATATTTTCTCATTTTTTTCTCTACTCAAAATATCCTCCTCTTATACAAATATCTTATTTTCTCTCTCTATTATATATATATATATATATATATATATATATATATATATATATATATATATATATATATACTCTCTCTCTCAACATTTAAATCCTCTCACCACACCCACTCCTCCATCACCATCAGTACTCTCCCCCCCCCCATGTGGCCGACACCCTCTCCCTATTCTCTCTCTAAATATCTCTCTCTCTAATATATATATATATATATATACTCTCTCTCTCTACATTTAAATCCTCTCACCATACCCACTCCTCCATCACCATCAGCACTCTCCCCCCATGTGGCCGACACCCTCTCCCTATTCTCTCTCTAAATATCTCTCTCTCTCTCCTCCCTTTAATTGCTCACGCACACCCACACATACTTTCTCCCTCTCTCTTTCATTAAACACCTCTCTCTTTCTCCAACTCTCATTTAAATTACAGCACACTCCATGCTTGGCCGAGAGCTCCCTCTCCCTACTTCTCCTCCTCTTTTGCCCTCTCCCACGCCGAGCTCCCCCTCATCATCATCTCCTTCTTCTTTATCATCACTTCCATCATCATCATCACCATTAGAGCGCCACCACCACCCTTATCAAACCGCCGCCACCACCATAACCGATGTCCACCGCTCTTCGTGCCCCTGCCCACCTCATTGGGCTACCGTACGTGCAGCCATGCACTGCACAGCAGCACAGCAAGCCGCAGCAGCAGCTACACCAGCAGCAGCAGCAAGTAGCAGCCGCACGGCGCGGGCACCGGCCACCGTGGCACTGCATGGCCAGCCCGTAGGCCGAAAAGCCTCCGACGAACTCCTCCATGGCCAGTGCCTCCTTTCTCGATGTGCCACATACCCGATTCAGGCGTTTAGCACGAGATCCCGTCGTGACATGCAAATTTTGAACTCGGAAAGTGCGTTCTGACGCAGCAACTTCGCACACGTTTTTCGAGAAATTCGACGGTTGGATCGGTAAACTCTTTTCTCTGTCACAATCTCGATATATACCCCTTTATCTCTCTCAAATTTCATCCGTTAATTTTATCGTTTGATACATCAAAACCGGCCACCAAGTTGACCGTTTAAATTATGTAATTTTTGGACAGTTTTGCGGAGCCAACTTCGTCGGTTCGTATCTCCTCCATCGCAGCTCCGTCTGGCATGCTACTGGTTCCTATGCATAGCTGGTATAACCCTCTTCCTACCCCTTAAGTTTCGTTTCATTGTGAGCACGTTTGATTGGTTGAATTCAACGCCAAAGTTGGCCGTCCGAATTCATAATTTCCAAGTTGTAAAATTCTATTTTTGAACTCGGGACTCCGAATTCAATTTCTGACACCACCAGTAGACTCGTGGCATCGTTCTGGCACATTTTCATATAAATTTTGTTAGATTTGGAGGACGTGGGCCCTGGCATGTATTTCGGTGCAAAGTGGGCCCTACGGTCCGGGTCAACGGGACTTTTTGAGATCGGCTCATCGGAATCCAACTCCGGATATACTGTTGAGTTCGTATCGTCATTCTGTACTTGTTGACATATAATTTGTTGAGTTTTGTGGACATTGGCTCCGACACACTTTTTCGTGCAAATCAGAATTCCAATGTCCTGGTCAACGGACCAATTTGAGATCGGGTCAACGGAATCCAATTCTGGATATACCGTTGGATTCGTATCGTCATTCTGGATTCGTGGACATATAATTTGTTAGGTTTTGTGCACTTTTATTTTGGCACATTTTTTGGTGCAAAGCGGGTCCGACACGGACACCGTTTTGACTCAAAATTATCTTTTTGCCCCTGTGTCCAAATTGGACGTATGGGCAGGCTATTCTAGCTATTTCGACTATTCTGGACACGTTGGTAATGGTTGTTTCACCATCCGACAACATCTGTAGGTTTTCCCCTATCTATCACCCTATTATTATTATAATCTTTCTCTTTTGTTTGTATTTTGAGATCCATCGATTTCAGTGATTTCCCAATCACTGAAATTGAATGTGTTGACCCTGTAGATGTTTATAGAGACTAGCCTTGACCCTGTTTGACCATAGTTGACTGCTTTGACTGAACGTCGAAGTAGAGTCAACATTGACCTAGGTTAGACTAGTTTTGACCTTGGTTGACCACAGTTGACTATTTTGACCAAAAGTCAACCGAAAGTCAACTATAACCTAAAATTGATTAGAACTGGACCGAAGTTGACCGGTTGATCCAGAGTCAACTGTTATTCAATATTAGTCAAGTTTGACCTAGAGTTGACCTAGGGTTGACCAGAGTTGACCAGTTGACCAAAAGTCAACTATAAGTCAACCCTTGACTTAGATTGACCTAGTTTGACTTGCTTTGACTTGCCTTGACCTAGTTTGACTTAGTATGACTTGATTTTACTTTCAAACTCTTATATTGATACAGTATTCCATCTATAGGTCCTCGAGGCACTGTTCTTGGACTCAGTCGACTTATCCATCACATCACAGGCGAGTACATTCTCTGATAATATTTCTGTTTTATGATATCGTCTATGTTTCTTGTATTTAGTATAGATATCCTTGTTCTCTTGACACATTGTTCACACGGATTGGTATTTCTCTGGATCCCGTCATGAGATGTTATTCCTGGTATTCTTTGGTATATATTGTGCAAGTCTTTCTTGTTCCTTGTGCATTGTATAGACACGATTCCTGCGAAGGCTAGCTACCCTTTCAGAGAATCGTGCGTCATGATGTGTCATGGTTGGATCCACTATACTAGTCGGGGGACGGGGAGTATTAGTGTAGATATGTGGTCAAAGCGTATTGTGCACCCCTTGTGCACCTATTGATTGTGAGTTTTGATCATATACCCCACGTATGGTTAGCCAGGCCTGTTACTATTGTACAATATCCCAAGCCGGCCACATATTATAGCTAGTGCTCACATACCTAGATAGATGATTCTTGATTCTTGTACATGCCATGATCAGTTTTACTTGCCTTGTTCTAGCTCTAGATTTACGGCTTATCTTGCCATGATACTCACATGTACATTTCATAATTTCCTTGTATAGGCTCTCTATTTACAGCTACATTTTCAATATTATCTAACTAGAACTGTTATTTGAGATTTGTGCTCATTCCATCCTGACTGGATATGTTGACAATATTTTAGGAGTAGTTGTGCCCTCAGTTTTGGACTACAGGGTGTTGCTAGCTGGGGTGGTTCTCGGTATTCTTCACCGTGAGTTGTCTCTCAGGAGTTCTAGGTCTGGTAGTCATTTAGTTTGTTATTGTTTCCTTCTGTTTTATTCTTGTCTTATATGATCCTTGTAGATTCTAGTTATTCTAGTGATATTGTTATTATTTCTTGTCTTATCTTTCTTTGTTTTCGTGATGTGACATGAGTACATTTCTAGTTATGGATCTTTAGATGATGTAGTTAGTATTGGGTACTTGACAGTGCTCTACCGTCGATACTGTGGCGTAGGCTGGGCGTGGCCTACGTATTCGTACCCATATATCCGGGTGCGGGTCGTGACACATTTTTGTGGTGGCCCATGCAGGTTTGTCTTTGCGAATTAATGCGAAGTCGTGGTGGTACTTGAGCTTATCCGTACTACTACGAGCCTGCCCTAGGATTAAGGTTGAGTCATGAAATATTTTAGGATTTTAGTACTCCGTCACATATTAGAAACTCTTGGTAGATTCCAGAGATGACCCTTGGAAATCTTATTCGAAAGCTTTTTAAATCTTTTCCCACTTGTTTCCATTCGTCTTAATTTTTGAAATATTTGTCCGTATCAAACTTTATTCTTTCTTCGGATGAGTTGTGGATCCCAGAGGGAAGGTATAAGTTGAACTTATATATCCTCTAGGTTGAGAATCAAATATGATTTGCCAATCTTATATCAAGGTTGAGATTATTTAGATTATATTCCAGAACTTTCAATCTTGACCTAGATAGTACCTTTGGGACTTCTCCTGAGAACTTTTCCTAAACCCTGCCTCGAAATCTGTTTTCGCTAGTTTTTATTTACTTATCCTTGATTCGTCGTTGAATTTTGAATCTTGATGTTCGTTCGTTGTTGACTTTGACTTTGTATCTAAGATCACTTTTTATGAATTGAGTTAAGATATTCTGATAAACATATTCGATGAGAACGATAAATGTCTACTTTATTTATGGAGTTTAAAATTTATCGCAGTCATACTAGCTAGCACGACAGGGACGTGGAGCCAGATGTTGGATATACTATCCTAGTTATGGAATTTAGATTTTCTTGCAGCCATACCGGTTGGCGTGGTAAGGAATCTAGATGACATAATTATAGGGTGTATACCTTAGTTAAGGACTCTATCGTTTATTACAGCTATGCTTACTGGCGTGGCAAAAATTCTGGCAACATAATCTCAGGAAGACGTGTATGGTTATCAAACTGTATCTTAATCGGATCACTTTGTTATGATCGGATGAGCAAGAACTAATTCTTATCATCATTCTTCTCCGTCTTGGTTAACTCTGTCTATCTATAGCCTAACTAGGATTTCTCGACATGATTGTTTTGTGTTCCATCTTTCATATGATTTGACTAAACTCTTCTTCGCTAGCCTCTTGGGTAATTCTTCTTGTCCTTCCCGGTAATTGTTGAAGGTGCCTCATGGATTGATTCAAGGAAAGTTCGAAAAGTAATTTATCCTTGTATTACGGAATCGGGAGTTTGCATCCAGAGAAATACTGGCGAGGCATGACTTCGGATAACGGCATCATGGTTAAATATGTTTCTCGAATTATACTTGGACCACTCCCTAAGCATTTTGACTAACATCTTCTCCTTTATTTTGCAAAAATTATTTGGAAATATTTCACGGATTTGGCCAAGCTAAGTTCAGGAACCTATATTATCTGGCGTGGCAGTTGTGCACTGCAGCCATCCGTCGTATTATGGAACAAGGAAGTTAATCGCAGCCAGATGCACACTAGCGCGATAGTAACTTCATGTGACATAATTACAGAGGTATATGGTTCTTGAGTTTTACTTCGACTATGTCCTATGCATCTCGTTTGGCCTCGTACTATTCTTGGAAATATTTCGACAATCTTTCCTGTCTTGCTTGACCCTTACCTTGTCTGAATATTGATATGGATTGCTAGACCCAGTCTTAGGCCCTTGTTACCTTCTATTTTTGATGACTGAAATAGCCAAACCTTATTAACAGATTATGTAGTGTAACTGTAATATGTTAATGTGTGATTGTGATGAGTATATTTTCTTGGGGATTCATTGGGTTAAGCTTGTAGGACAGATATGAGTGACTGACTATAGTGGACTTAGAAACCATTAAGAATGATTAGTTTGATAGTATAAATTGATTTTAAGGTATCTAAGAAGGAGTAATAAAATATTATATTTTGTGAATACGGATTTAGGACTAGAATCTTGTGCTTAGATTCGAGGGTTGAACATTGTAAGACTTTGATGACCAAGTGATTATTGGTTGTCTACAAACTATTTACTTATGATTGAAGAATAAATCGATATATGGAATGTAATAGAAGGAGATAACATTGCGTGCAAGATCGGAAGATAGCATGAACAAAACATGGATACATACGTAATAAATAATTCGGTAAATGAATTAAGAGTTTGAATTTGAGGGTTTATATTAAGGAGTTCTTGAGTAAAAGAGGAAAGGCTCAATGCCATGAATAGGTTTTGAATGTATAATTTCATGGAGCTTGTGATTAATAGGATAAAGATACTTAGGACGAGATAAGAAAACAAACAAATTGATATTGAGATTGGAATTTTGGTTGATGGTCAATCATTGTTGATATATATACGTATCTCGAGGATGATCTATATTTTAGAGCATATGTAAAGGTTCTTATTGATATGAAGTTTCTAAGGGGTAAAATGACATAGTTTTTATGGAAGAAGCATGTTGAACCTGAACCAAATGATTGTAGAGAGAAACAGCATAGACGATCACAAAGGTAGCAGATTGAGTACTGTAGCCATAGCAGTTGCATGCTTTAGCTTGACCTATTGGATGATTTTAATTTCGAGGACGAAATTTTTATAAAGTGGGTAGGATATATGTAAAATCCCATATTTTTTTAATTATTTTTTATTTTATTAGACTTAAAAATGAATTTATACAATTTATGGTTTTTTTTAGGACCTTAGCCACTGTTGAATTTTGTAACACAAGACTACCATGAATGTTGGCACGAAAAATGTAGCAGTGTGCCTTGACTAGTACATTAGCCATGCCGGGAGAAGCCTAGCCATGGTGATGACCAAACTAGGAAAACCAGACAGAGTTGTGAATGGGCTTATTTAAAGTATTTTAAATTAAATATTATTTTATATATTGATTTTTAGATGACCCGGTTTGTCCAATTCAGTCCGAACTGGACCCGAACCAAATTTTAGCCCATGTAAGCAGGTAGTGTAAGCAAATGTGGCCATGTAGACATATTTTATGTACTTAGAAATATCTCCTAAATTATTTTATAATTTTATGTACAATTTCTAATTATTTAAATATTTGTACAATTATTGGTATTTTATTTTTAAATAATATTTTACAAGATTGTACATGTTCCTGGACCCGGATAAGTGTGTGTGGTATAGTTCACCCATTGGAACAATTTTTATTAATTTATTATTATTAAAGTTATTTTGTGGAGATTTAATAAATATGTTATCCTATTAGATATTATTATTATTATTTAGTTGATTTTAACGTCAAATGAATTTAAATATATATGTATATGTTTTTTAAGTTGATTTCATATATGATAGATGATATTAAAATTTCTTTTTTGGATTTTGTAGAAAATTGATTGGGTTCATTTGGATATATATATATATATATATATATATATATATATATATATATATATATATATATATATATATATATATATATATATAAAAATATATATATATATATATATATATATATATATATATATATATATATATAAGTTAATGGGTGGTCGGCCCCACCCGACAACCCACGCCTATGCTAGCAGCTTGGGCGCCTATTTGTGAGCCCCCCTTTACAAAGAAACCAGCAGCAACATCCTTATTAAGGGCCGAACCCCATTCTTCCCTTTATATATATACATACGTATATTTATGTTTTAAAACAAAAATCCAAACCCTAACCAATCTCTACTTCCTCTCTCCTTCCTTCCTCCTCCTTCCTCTACCCTCGTCAACCTCTCTCCGGCGAGCGTACTCAGGCTCGTACGCCGCAACGCAACCACGCGACAGCAGTCCCGCGACGACGGCATCAACAACAACAACAACAGAATCAACACCAAGGTACCTAACTTTACCGTACGATTTCTCTCTCAATTCTTGTTCGTTTTTAGATCCGTAAATTCGTGTAGAAAGCCCACATGACCCTCTTCGAGATCGCCCAGGTGGATTTTGACATGGCCATCCAACTTGCTCGAAAAATCGAGACAAAGTTGGAGAAAAACCACTTTTCTGGAATATTAAAAACTGTTTTGAAACATCAACTTGTCGGCCACTTTTCTCGCTGTCCATTAAACTTTCGTAAAAACTAATTAAAGCAGTCCAAGACAACATAACCGAGATTGTAACGCACCTTTTGGATTCACTTTTCATCTTGCATGTAGTAAGTTACACGTTGTTAAAGTTTTCCAAAAAAATTGTAAATTCTGTTTTAAAAAAATGGAAAAACACCCGATACGGCGTACGTCCCGACAAACCGGGCGACGTGGTCGTGCACTATACACATCGAAAGGCGCGTATGGATGTTGTTGACGTGTGGGAACTGACGGAACCCGATTTCGTTGCATGTGCGCGACGAAATCAGTACGTATCCGTCGAGATACCCCGTATCGACCCTTTGCAAATTAAGTCACAACTTTGTACACGCTCATCATTTCGCGATGAAACTTGCGCCATTGGACTCGAAATATTTTTCTGGTCCTGTGATCCAAGTTTGGTCCGATTCTGAGACCGTTGATCGGGACGCTATTTTGGCGGGCCCACAATCCTACTCAACGGGCGATTTTGTGCACGGCCCACCGGAATCCAAAATTAGACATACCGTTGGGTTCGTCTCATCAAAATAAATACGTAGACATATAGTTCGATGACTTTAGAGACCGTAGACATTGGCACGCATTTCGGTGCAAAGCGGGTCCAACGGCGGACATCGTTTTGATCCGAAATTACGATTTTGCCCCTGTTCCTGAATTTAACTTTTGGACAGGCATTTCCTAGGCATATCTTATATTCCAAACTCATTCGTGATGTTTGTTGCAGCATCCGGAGTCATCTGCAGGATTTGGCTTTTTTTGCTTTGTTTATTTGCCGGTTCGAGCTACTAGATTATTCTCTTTTGCACATAACCTCAAGCAAGACACCTTGCCTTTACTGTTTAATTTCTTGCTAAATATCATGCATGTTTTTTCTTTTTGTTGTTCTTTCAAAACTATATATAGATGCAAATTATTATACTTTATGCAATTAGCTTAGAGTTAAGGGACCACCGTATGTTTAGTACATCTCATAAACTGTCACGATGTGCCACGGATTGTGTGTGAGTTGTGAGTCACATATAGATGCGGACTTACGTGCTGAATGATCATTGGTGCGTACAGACCGTGCGTTAGGATATAACTGCTAATAGATTTGTGTAGAAGACTTGGCAGTTATTAAGGATTAAACAGTATCGTGGAGTCGACACATGTATAGTATCATTGGGGGGAGGGGACAGTTATTAGCGTGGGGGCTACATTTATTCTTTTACACACATTTTGGACCGAGGGTGACTCTTATGAGCACTACCTGCTGCCCAGGGCCGATAGTGTCTCGGATGAGCGCTACTTGACGGCCACTCTCTATTACTTGCTTGCGTGAATCCGTTACAGCCCCTGCGTAGAACGTTGTCCTCAAAATGCATATCACATAGGATGGTTAGGAACCTTTACTCATGCATAATTTTCTGTTGAGCTTTATTATTCAGTTTATTGGCATGATATTATGTGTCTTGTTACGTCCCTCTGAGGACCTGGTTATCTCGCCAGGTGTGTGCTCTTGTCTTTCGCAGGTAATCTAACTCTAGCCGTGATCATTGCTATTTCTTTGAGGATGATTGCACTTGGATCGTCTTCGCTTCGCTCGCCAAACTCATTTCATTTTCATATATTTCTTTCCTTGCTTGTTGGTAGTGGATTTGTCTCCGTCCAATATATTGTATAAAGACTTTTCATAGTTGGTATTATGGTATCTTTATTTTTCCTTTATTTTGTGGATGAGATTAGTCGTTATGGTTTCTACTACATATTACAGCTTATGTATGTATACGAGGTTTTCATATATTGGGGTATACTTCGTATGTATACAGCTGGCATGTCTACATTTCTAGTCCTACGTATTTTGGGACTGAGTTGTACAACTTGCGATTTTTGTGTTTAGTAAATTTTGAATTTTAAGTGGAAGTAATAATGGTAAATTTTGGTTTACAATAATTGAAAACGATTTTTAAGAATTTTTTTTATTTTAAATTGTGTCCTATGATTGAGGATTTACAAATCTATTTAGATTTTGGTAAAAAAAAAAAAGATTTTGACTGATAAGATTATTTGAAAATTTAGTTTAATGTGGGATTGCTAATATAAAATTTTTTTTGAGAGAATTTCGAAGGATGTGATGGAAAGTTATTTTGATTGATTAAAGGAAGTTACCATTTAAAAGTTGTGATTTTGTTGGAATAACTTAGCATGAATAGAAGTTAAAATTGATGAGAGCATTGAGCTTAATTTTTTTTTTTGAGATTGCTTTTAATATGCTAAGAGTTTTATTATGAGTTATTGGAAAATTTTAGAGTGTTAAATTTTTTATTGATTGTGAAATTTTTATGGATTCGTAAATTATGAACTCTTGAGTTAAATAGTTGAATTTAAACGTTAATTTTGGAAAAAGTTAGTAGTAACATGATAAAAATTTGATTTGAGATTTATGAAAGTGATTTAAATTTTTGTCATGATAAATTTGAACGGCTTGGGGTTAATACAAATTTTGGTGGTTTATTTTGAAAGTTTATTTTTGAAACTTTTGGAGAATACTTGAGCTAAATTTTAATGGTAGGCCCCAAGATAACCCTACTGAGTATTCCACACTAACTGCCATATCACTCATGACCATGATAGTAGTATGTACACAAGTGTTGTTAGTCATCTACCAAGCTATGTGACTGTATTTCCACCTTGACTTACTCGACCTTCCTTCGATTCTAGATCTTTTAATTGCGACCCTCTAACCCATTTGCAATTTGAATAATGATCTAATGGTTCCTCAACTGTATTCATCTAGAAGACTATCTTCTCTCCGGAATTGTGTTCCTAAATTATTTTTACTGGATTCTTTAATTAATTTTATTTCATGCTTTAACTTGATCTTCTTTATTTTATTTTTTTGTGCATTAATTATCACCTCGTGAACTCCCACTTTCTATTTTAGATCTTTGGGCGTCCCTTACCATGACTTGGATATTTGGAGCACAACACTAGACTTTTCTTTCCCACAAATTTTATATGTAAGACCTAGACAAGCCCACCTTCCTGTAGCTCTATCATGTCCCACTAGAACATGCTACCTTGTACACTATTTTCATGATAGGACCTTCTGGTCAAAATGGCCAAACTATAACCTCTACCATGACACCAAATACTTCCTGACTTCAATTTAGAGATCCAACCTTGACTCAATCCTTTAACCCGATATGTGAATATGTTCTACTAAATCCCTTAATGCTGAACCTTGTGCCTTACCGTGATTGCTTGAGCATTGTCCCATCACACTACTAGTTTATTTCTTATAAGTTGGGTAGAATATCTCACCACCGAACAAACCTTTTTCTTTGTGAACCACATTGGTAAGTTCACTTAGACTATAAATTCAGAGGACCCTACCTTATCTAGTCTACCAAGCCATAAACGAGGAAACACTAGGACAACTGTATAGCTCCCAAACTTCGGGCGAGACTTGATTTTAAAAGATCTTGGACTAATTAAATTCCTTCGATATTACCTCCCTTACTTATATTTCAACAACCTGATGCTGCTAATTTAGCCTTGGTTTTGCAAGCTTATCTTTTTCGAGCTTGATCATGACATATTTTATTGGGTGCACCCACTAACATATTGTCTAATCAGAATCGGTGCATGATGGCCTGATCAACCTATTATACTTTGGTTCGCTTATCATATCTTATTCTATGCGGATGGAGACATAGTTAAACCTGCCTTAGGGTCTCTTCCGTGACAGCCTTGGCAATTCTCTTTTGAATTATTTTCGCCGCCTATGAACCCCGCAATTCGTACACAATATATAACACCGTCTTTGAAACCTTTGTTGTTCTTGTCTTTTACTTATTTTGGAAAGACAAGGCACTGTACTTGCTACATAGACTCAAGGTATCATCTTTGGTTGCCCAATCGGTTAATTATACAAAAACGTAGATAGCTACCGATGGACTCATGTGGCTGTATCCTTGCCTTTAACTACTCCTCGTTCCTTAACCCTAGAATTGTTATCGTGTTCTCCCAAGTATTCTTGAGCACTCGAGAATGATTCTAATCGTTCACTTAATCAAATCCTCGACCAAGACGATTAGTATTCAGTTCTCCCTTAAGGGATCACATTTCCTAAATGCCTAATTTATTCTCTTTGGTCTACTCAAATCCTTACTATTTCCTAAACTGGATTATCAAATTTTGTTACCATGACTAGCAACTCTTATTCAATTCCATAACCATGATATATTTTTGTATATATCGACTCCCCAAATTTTCTAATGCATGGTTATGTTGAACGCCATTTTATTGTGTCACGACCCGGTCCCAATTTCTTGGGTCGAATCGGATCATGCCCAGCCTGCACCGTTGTTGAGACGGCGGCAGTAAGCTGTATCACTCATGCAGGTAATCAACAACACAGACTAATTGTCACAATTTTAATATTCCGATAATTAAAAACTTGTCCAATAAAGTTACAACTGATAAAATAAATAGTCTTTTCCAATAACAACAACTGAAAATAGAAAATAACAACAGCTAGAAAGTAGACTCGTCATCTCCAAGTCCAGCATCATCTGGTAGCACAACTGGATACAACTCAGGATCATAATAGCTACTAATCAGTAGCTCTGCATCATCAATAGGACCTAAAAATATAGTCTCCAGTCAGGAGGGAGCAAAGTACAATTCATGATAATTTTAACAATTGAAATAATAATGGAATTATGCATTTTTAAACAATTTGAAGTAAATAGTTTTTCTAGCAGTTAAAATATTGTGATGTGAATAGGCAATGAATATGACCGGATTGGGTTGTACAGTTGTTTCCTATTGATACGATATGACTTATCCCCGTGTGTATAAGGGGTAAGCTAACACAGTCATTATACTATTTTGGATGTGGTCATACTCATTACACTACTCTCCCAGTACCCAACAGTTAAACAGTCAATGCTCTCAGAGAGAGTTCCGTGTTGCCTCGTGGTTTAAATTTGCAATAAAACTATTACTAAATAATTGTCAACTACCACAAACTGTACTTGCCTTGGTTTGACTGGAATGAGGGTAATGACTCCTAGATGAATTTCAGACTTGTCTTCGAAATCCTACAATCGAGAAGTCTGTCTTAGATTCAAAAGTTGCCATGCTAACTATGCTAGTTGCAATCTCTAAGTTTTGTCCTAATCAATTTTAATCTTTATTTAGTTAACACGAACAAAATGCGATTATCGGTGCGTTGTAATTATGAAACATCAATTTATATTTAATTTCGGAAAAACTTGTATTTATCAGTTTATTCGAAAAACTTGGTATTTATAATTATCTATAAAATATATTTTCCTTTAAATGAGAATAACATGAATTTTTAAAATATTATAATTATTATTAGTATTCCTAAATTTACGTTTTCGCACATTCACCAGAAAATCATATCCACATTACTAATTATTACAAATTTGCAGAAAATAAACGGGCTTATGCCCTTTACAGACCATTTTACATGAATTAAAATAAGAAGAAAAATATTAGTTAGTCCCTAAAAATCCTACAATTTAATTACAAAAATAAAACTAATAATAAATTAAATAGTGAGTCTCAGATACTGGTCCAATCATCATATAGACTAATGCCTCAACATCCGGGCGAAACCGGTTTCGTTTGTACTTAGCCAGGGCCCATTGACCAATACGGTCGTCGCCCAAAATCCAAAATAATATTCTTTTCCGAAAACTATTTTAAAATTATATAATTAAATTTTATAGAAAAATTCGGCAGCACTTTCTCTATTTTCGGTCAACCCAAAAACTGGGAAATTGCTCCAAAACACCAAAATATTTATCCCAAACCAGGGAATAACCACTAAGAAACTATTTCCACCATTACTATTAAAACCCAAGAATAATATCGAACCCGAGCATGTTTCCGGTATTCAAAAGAAACCCGAAAATTTCACAGAACCCGAAAAAATCACAAAACAAAGATAAAGAATATATCCAAAATCAACTCGGAATTTCCGAGAAGCCATAGGGACAAAATCCACAAAACCCAATAGTTTCGAAAATTCCGAACAAATCAACAGAACTCAAATTCTCCAACCACAGCACAACCAAAGAGGACTTCGGAAATTTTCCGAAATCGAACTCATCTAAACCGAATCCCGCAACGGAATCGGGGAACCAAAATCATCATCGACTCGGAAGGGACACGGGGACACGAGATATACCTCGGGTTGCTCGGCAAGAGCTCTCAGGTGAATTTCAGAGAAAATAACACACGGACAGTGTCTCGGCCTCGGGTTAACGCCTCGCCGGGGTTCGGCTGCGTGTACAGCACCCGAGCTTGGAAAAGACAACAGCGGGGTTCCGCGGAACAGCACCAGAGAACGGAAAAGCATCCAGAAGAGGGGCCAGAGACTCGCGGGTGGCGCCAGAGCTCGGGGGTCCGACAGAAAGCCGCTGGTCGGCCAGGTGCGGAGGCTGGAGGGTATCGGGTCGCCGGACAGGGCGCGGCTTGGGCGGCTGCGGACAGCGGCGACGGGGGTCTTCGGCGTCGGGTCGGGAGGAACTCCGGGAGGTGGAGCTCGGAGCTAGGGCACGAAAAATTTGGGGAAAGGGTTTTGAGAGTGGTGGTGAATGGTGAAAGTGAATGGAGGGATTTTATAGGGTGGAGAGGGGAAGAGGAGTTATGGAATGGGAAAAGATGGGGCGGCCGGCGGTTTCAGGAGGGGAGGAGTCGGGAGGTCGGCGGCCTGGTGCCGAGGGGTCGGCCAAGGAAAAGTTTCGGGTGAGAAAGGAAAAGTTTTTTTTCCAAATAAATGAGAGTGTGAGAGAGAGATTTAATGAAATAAAAGTTTAAGGAATTCCTTTCTTTTCTTTTAATATTAACCTAATTACTTAAGGTTGGGTTTAAAACAAGATTGGGTTCGGGATGAGTTTGGAAAGAGAACTGGGTACGGATTCGGGTCAAGCCAAAATCTATTAATTGGTTTAAAATAATATTAATTTAAGTGATTTCGGGACGGGTCAGGGTCAACAGTCAAAATCCAGAAAAGTAATAATTTAATTATTTTTTTCTAAAAATGTGGTTTTCATAATTAACAGGTTTAACCTGAAATAATAATAATTTATTTAACCTAACTAGAATAAATAATAAACACAATATTTAATTAATTAGAAAAAAATACGGTTTTGACTAAAATTTACAGAATTAATAATTTTTCTAAAAGTGCATTTTCCTAAATTAACAACTAATAATTAATTATATTAGCTAATTAATTTTTTTTAAATAATTAACTAAAAGTTACGGGTTTCACATATTGCCTCCTCCAAAATTTAATTGCATTTTGGTATTGACGAACTCTTCCTATTCCCTCAACCCTATCTACCCTATTAATCCGAAATTTCGAGGACAAAATTCTTGTAAGTTGGGTAGGATGTAAAATCCCATATTTTTTTTAATTATTTTTTTATTTTATTAGACTTAAAAATGAATTTATACAATTTATGGTTTTTTTTAGGACCTTAGCCACTGTTGAATTTTGTAACACAAGACTACCATGAATGTTGGCACAGAAAATGTAGCAGTGTGCCTTGACTAGTACATTAGCCATGCCGAGGGAAGCCTAGCCACGGTGATGACCAAAGTAGGAAAACCAGACAGAGTTGTGAATGGGCTTATTTAAAGTATTTTAAATTAAATATTATTTTATATATTAATTTTTAGATGACCCGGTTTGTCCAATTCAGTCCGAACTGGACCCGAACCAAATTTTAGCCCATGTAAGCAGGTAGTGTGAGCAAATGTGGCCATGTAGACATATTTTATGTACTTATAAATATCTCCTAAATTATTTTAGAATTTTATGTACAATTTCTAATCATTTAAATATTTGTACAATTATTGGTATTTTATTTTTAAATAATATTTTACAAGATTGTACATGTTCCTGGACCCGGATAAGGGTGTGTGGTACAGTTCACCTATTGAAGCAATTTTTATTAATTTATTATTATTAAAGTTATTTTGTGGAGATTTAGTAAATATGTTATCCTATTAGATATTATTATTATTATTTAGTTGATTTTAACGTCAAATGAATTTAAATATATATGTATATGTTTTTTAAGTAGATTTCATATATATGAAAGATGATATTAAAATTTCTTTTTTGGATTTTGTAGAAAATTGATTGGGTTCATTTGGATATATATATATATATATATATATATATATATATATATATATATATATATATATATATATATATATATATATATATATAAGATTAGATTTGATTTAGAAAAAATACATATATATATATAAGTTAATGGGTGGTCGGCCCCACCCGACCACCCACGCCTATGCTAGCAGCTTGGGCGCCTATTTGTGAGCCCCCCTTTACAAAGAAACCAGCAGCAACATCCTTATTAAGGGCCGAACCCCATTCTTCCCTTTATATATATACATATGTATATTTATGTTTTAAAACAAAAACCCAAACCCTAACCAATCTCTACTTCCTCTCTCCTTCCTTCCTCCTCCTTCCTCCACCCTCGTCCACCTCTCCCCGGCGAGCGTACTCAGCCTCTTACGCCGCAACGCAACCACGCGACAGCAGTCTCGCGACGACGGCATCAACAACAACAACAACAGAATCAACACCAAGGTACCTAACTTTACCGTACGATTTCTCTCTCAATTCTTGTTCGTTTTTAGATCCGTAAATTCGTGTAGAAAGCCCACATGACCCTCTACGAGATCCCCCAGGTGGATTTTGACATGGCCATCCAACTTGCTCGAAAAATCGAGACGAAGTTGGAGAAAAACCACTTTTCTGGAATATTAAAAACTGTTTTGAAACATCAACTTGTCGGCCACTTTTCTCGCTGTCCATTAAACTTTCGTAAAAACTAATTAACGGCAGTCCAAGACAACATAACCGAGATTGTAACGCACCTTTTGGATTCACTTTTCATCTATTATATAGAAAGTTACACGTTGTTAAAGTTTCCCAAAAAAATTGTAAATTCTGTTTTCAAAAAGTGGAAAAACACCCGATACGGCGTACGCCCCGACAAATCGGGCGACGTGGTCATGCACTATACACATCGAAAGGCGCGTATGGTTGTTGTTGACGTGTGGGAACTGACGAAATCCGATTTTGTTGCACGTGCGCGACGAAATCAGTGCGTATCCGTCGAGATACCCCGTATCGACCCTTTGCAAATTAAGTCACAACTTTGTGCACACTCATCATATCGCAATAAAACTTGAGCCATTGGACTCGAAATATTTTTCTAGTCCTGTGAACCAAGTTTGGTCCGATTCTGAGATCGTTGATCGGGACGCTATTTTGGCGGGCCCACAATCCCACTCAACGGACGATTTTGCGCACGGCCCACCGGAATCCAAAATTGGACATACCGTTGGGTTCGCCTCATCAAAACAAATCTGTAGACATGTAGTTTGACGACTTTAGAGACCGTAGACATTGGCACGCATTTCGGTGCAAAGCGGGTCCAACGGCGGATATCGTTTTGACCCGAAATTACGATTTTGCCCCTGTTCCATAATTTAACTTTTGGACAGGCATTTCCTAGGCATATCTTATATTCCAAACTCTTTCGTGATGTTTGTTGCAGCATCCGGAGTCATCTGCGGGATTTGGCTTTTTTGCTTTGTTTATTTGCCGGTTCGAGCTACTGGATTATTCTCTTTTGCACATAACCTCAGGCAAGACACCTTGCCTTTACTGTTTAATTTCTTGCTCAATATCATGCATGCTTTTTCTTTATGTTGTTCTTTCAAAACTATATATAGATGCAAATTATTATACTTTATGCAATTGGCTTAGAGTTAAGGGACCACCGTATGTTTAGTGCATCTCATAAACTGTCACGATGTGCCACAGATTGTGTGCGAGTTGTGAGTCGCATATAGATGCGGACTTACGTGCTGACTGATCATTGGTGCGTACAGGCCATGCGTTAGCATATAACTGCTAATAGATTTGTGTAGAAGACTTGGCAGTTATTAAGGATTAAACAGTGTCGTTGAGTCGACACATGTATAGTATCATTGGGGGGAGGGGACAGTTATTAGCGTAGGGGATACATTTATTTTTTTACACACATTTTGGGTCGAGGGTGACTCTTATGAGCACTACCTTCTGCCCAGGGCCGATAGTGTCTCGGATGAGCGCTACTTGACGGCCACTCTCTATTACTTGTTTGCGTGAATCCGTTACAGCCCCTGCGTAGAACGTTGTCCTCAAAATGCATATCACATAGGATGGTTAGGAACCTTTACTCATGCATACTTTTTTGTTGAGCTTTATTATTCAGTTTATTGGCATGATATTATGTGTCTTGTTATGTCCCTCTGAGGACCTGGTTATCTCGCCAGGTGTGTGCTCTTGTCTTTCACAGGTATTCTAGCTCTAGCCGTGATCATTGCTATTTCTTCGAGAATGATTGCACTTGGATTGTCTTTGCTTCGCTCGCCAAACTCATTTTATTTCCATGTATTTCTTTCCTTCCTTATTGGTAGTGGATTTGTCTCCGCCCAACATATTGTATAAAGACTTTTCATAGTTGGTATTATGGTATCTTTATTTTTCTTTTATTTTGTGGATGAGATTAGTCGTTATGGTTTCTACTACATATTACAGCTTATGTATGTATACGAGGTTTCCATATATTGGGGTATACTTCGTATGTATACAGCTGGCATGTCTACATTTCTAGTCCTACCTATTTTGGGACTGGGGCGTTATAATATAAGCCCCCTGAATTTTCGAGATTATTTTTCAATTTTCTAAATGAATTATTTTCGATAATTCATTTTGATTTAAATTAATTTTGATCATTAAATGCTCTTTACCGTGACTTGGATTTCTAGAGCATCAGGGATGCCAGTCTCTGGAAACTTTCTTCTTGAAGTTTGTAGTAGACGATATTATCTTCATGTTGATATATTGTGTCCCACTCGAACTTGTTCCCTTGTGCTCCATTTGCTTCGTGCAACTTTCGGGTCAATTTAGACCAATTTATCGTTTGCCGTAATTTGTGACTTAATTTCCAACTTAATTTTCGGGCCCGACATTGGTCCAATCCAGTCGACCCAATATATGGCCCTGGCCTATTTTGAGTCTACTATGCACGTGCCACTTGCGTGCCATCGATCTCCCTTGTGCACCCATTTCATCCATGATTTTAAATAGTTTAAATTTGTTATTTTAATTAAATTTTGGCCCCAAGCTTGTCCAACTTGACCCAACACCCAACCCAAATTGGTGTGACCCTACCATGTCTACCTATACACCCCATTGATATTTTCTCATTTATTCTCTACTCAAAAATATCCTCCTCTTATACAAATATCTTATTTTCTCTCTCTATTATATATATACAAATATATATATAATACTATCTCTCCCTCTCTCTCTACATTTAAATCCTCTCACCACACCACTCCTCCATCACCATCAGCACTCTCCCCCTCCATGTGGCCGACACCCTCTCCCTATTCTCTCTTTAAATATCTTTCTCTCTCCTCCCTTTAATTGCTCACGCACACCCACACATACTTTCTCCCCCTCTCTTGCATTAAACACCTCTCTTTCTCCAACTCTCATTTAAATCACAGCAAGCTCCATGCTTGGCCGAGAGCTCCCTCTTCCTACTTCTCCTCCTCTTTCCCCCTCTCCCACGCCGAGCTCCCCCTCATCATCACCTCCTTCTTCTTTATCATCACTTCCATCACCATCATCACCATTAGAGTGCCACCACCACCCTCATCAAACCGCCGCCACCACCATCACCGACGTCCACCGCCCGCCGTGCCCTCGCCTACCTCGTCGGGCACAGCAGCGCAGCAAGCCGCAGCAGCAGCTACACCAGCGGCAGCAGCAAGTAGCAGCCGTACGGCGCCGGCACCGGCCGCCGTGGCGCTGCGTGGCCGGCCCCCTAGGCTGGGCTGCCTCTGGCGCACTCCCCCATGGCTAGCGCCTCCTTCCCCGACGTGCCACATACCCGATTCCGGCGTTTAGCACGAGATCCCGTCGTGACGTGCGAGTTTTAAACTCGGAAAGTGCGTTCCGATGTATCAACTTTGTGCACGTTTTTCGAGAAATCCGACCGTTGGATCGTCGAACTCTTTCCTCCGTCACAATCTCGGTATATTCTTCTTCATCCCTCTCAAATTTTATCCGTTAATTTTATTGTTTGATACATCAAAACCGGCCACCAAGTTGACCATTTAAATTGTGTAATTTTTGGACAGTTTTGCGGAGCTAACTTCGTCGGTTCGTATCTCCTCCATCGCAGCTCCGTCTGGTGTGCCACTAGTTCCTATGCGTAGCTGGTATAACTCTCTTCCTATCCCTTAAGTTTTTTTTTTCATTGTGAGCATGTTTGATTGGTTGAATTCGACGCCAAAGTTGGCCGTCCGAATTCGTAATTTACAAGTTGTAAAATTCTATTTTTGAACTCGGGACCCCGAATTCAATTTCTGACACCACCAGTAGACTCGTGGCGTCGTTCTAGCACGTTTTCATATAAAGTTTGTTACATTTGAAGGATGTGGGCCCTGGCATGCATTTCGGTGCAAAGCGGGCCCCACGATCCGAGTCAACGGGACTTTTTGATATCGGTTCATCGAAATCCAATTCCGGATATACCGTTGAGTTCCTATCGTCATTCTGGACTCGTTGACATATAATTTGCTAAGTTTTGTGGACATTGACTCCGACATGCTTTTCCGTGCAAATCGAAATTTTAATGTCCTGGGCAACGGACCAATTTGAGATCGGGTCAACGGAATCCAATTCTGGATATACCGTTAGGTTCGTATCGTCATTCTGGATTCGTGGACATATAATTTGTTAGGTTTAGTAAACTTTTTTTTTGGCACATTTTTTGGTACAAAGCGGGTCCGACACGGATACCGTTTTGACTCGAAATTACCTTTTTGCCTTTGTGTTCAAATTGGACTTATGGGCAGGCTATTCTAGCTATTTCGACCATTCTGGACACATTGGTAATGGTTGTTTCACCATCCAACAACATCTGTAGATTTTTCCCCTATCTATCACCCTATTATTATTATAATCTTTCTCTTTTGTTTGTATTTTGAGATCCATCGATTTCAGTGATTTTCCAATCACTGAAATTGAATGTGTTGATCATGTATATGTTTATAGAGACTTGCCTTGATCCTGTTTGACCATGGTTGACTGTTTTGACTGAACATCGAAGTAGAGTCAATATTGACCTAGGTTAGACTAGTTTTTACCTTGGTTGACCACAGTTGACTATTTTGACCAAAAGTCAACCGGAAGTCAACCGTAGCCTAAAATTGATTAGAACTGGACCGAAGTTGACCGGTTGACCCAGAGTCAACTGTTAGACAACATTAGTCAAGTTTGACCTAGAGTTGACCTAGGGTTGACCAGAGTTGGCCAGTTGACCAAATGTCAACTGTAAGTCAACCCTTGACTTAGATTGACCTTGTTTGACTTGCTTTGACTTGCCTTGACCTAGTTTGACTTGGTATGACTTGATTTTACTTCCAAACCCTTATATTGATACAGTATTCCATCTATAGGTCCTCGAGGCACTGTTCTTGGACTCAGTCGACTTGTCCATCACATCACAGGCGAGTACATTCTCTGATAATATTTTTGTTTTATGATATCGTCTATATTTCTTGTATTTAGTGTAGATATCCTTGTTCTCTTGACATATTGTTCACACGGATTAGTATTTCTCTGGATCCCGTCATGAGATGTTATTTCTGGTATTCTTTGGTATATATTGTGCAAGTCTTTCTTGTTCCTTGTGCATTGTATAGACACGATTCCTGCGAAGGCTAGTTACCCTTTCAGAGAATCGTACATCATGATGTGTCATGGTTGGATCCACTATACTAGTCGGGGGACGGGGAGTATTCTTTGGACCATTCGGAGCTGGAAATTGGACCCATCCTCACAGTGCTAGAGAAGCCAGTGGCAATATTGGACAGAGGAGAAAAGAGAACCAAGAACTCTGTGACGCCGATAGTCAGAGTTATGTGGTGGCACAACTCCCCATGCGAGTCTACCTGGGAGCGAGAAGACAAGATGCGGGAGCAGTATCCGTATCTGTTTGAGACTTGAGGTAACCCCTGACCTTGCCTTTAATTTCGAGGACGAAATTTTCTAAGGAGGGAAGGTTGTAAAATCCGCAACCTGATTTTTCTGAAATTTTTGGATAAATTAGAATTATTGCATTTTTGGGATTTTGTTTTGTCAGCATAGTCCTGGATTCCCAGTTAGACTTTTAGTATTATTATTATTATTATTATTATTATTATTATTATTATTATTATTATTATTATTATTAGTTGGATTAGGAAAATATTATTTTTAAAATTAATCATTGAATTTTGATTGTGGTCATGTCCCTGATCCCGTGCCCGGAGTCCAATCCCGAGTCCGGACACCGACCCCGAACTCGAACCAAACCCCGTTTCCCGAACCCAATTTCGTTTACAGTCCCGAATCCATCCTTTAATCCCTTAATTAATTATTTAGCCTTAAATTCATATATATAAATATTTATAGTTAAAAAAAAACTAAAACCTATTACTAATTCCTAATCCCTAACCCCCACGACCATTTCTCCCCACGACCAGGCCGCACAAATCCCCTCTCCTCCACACAAATCCCCTTCTACTTCAAACCACCATTCACATTTAAACCACCCACCACTACCACTAACGCCACCACCAACACTTCCAAAAGCACCAGCACCATCACACCACTCCCACCACCACAATCTCCCCATTACTCCCTCTCCTTCCTCTCACTCTCTCCAAAGTCCCACTTCTGAGTCTGCGCCTAACTCCCGCGCCCGTCCAACCAGAGCCTCCAGGCCGCGCCCTCCCCGACGACCGCCCGGCCATCTCCAGTGCCCCGATGACCCCTGTAGCCGCCCGCTGCAGCGCAGTTCCGGCGCTCCCCCGTCCCGCTTCCCGACCGACTTCCTCCGAAGCCTCCCGCCCGCGCGCGCTGTTCCCGAGGACGCCCTGCCTCGTCCGACCCCGTTCGGTTCTATGCGCCGGATCCCGATCAACTCCCAGCGGGTCACCCGAGGCCGCGCCTTGTTTCCCGCCGGCCCGTTCCCACCCGGCTAGCACTGTCCCGCCGGCCAGATCCGCCCCGGCGACCCCCGAGTCCCCGTGTCGCTGGCCAGCGCCTTCCCGGTGTGACCCGGGCCCTGTCGGCTCCGCCCCAGCACTGCCCCGAGTTTTGTGCGCTGTTCCGAGCCATTTCCCGTTGTCTGCGGATTTCTTTCTTCTAATATTTGTATCTGAGAGCTCTAGCCGAGCAATTGAGGTATAACTTCGTGTCACCGTGTCCCTTCCATAGATAGTCAGTGATGACGCAGTCCCGACCCCGATGCGGAGATCGGTTTCACTAGTTGCGCTAGGGGATACTTCTTCCGAGTTCGGCTCGGAATTGGTTCTGTGGTTTAGTTCCAATTAGCTTGCTTGGCTAATGTTTATATCCTGTGGGTTAGTGATTATTTTCGGATTGGTTCTGTGGTTGTTTTCTAACTTAATTAGTATGCTCTATTTTGGCCGTGGATTTTTATTTTGGGTTGGATATTCATTTTTGGGCTGGTAATTAGTGATCCCTGGTTTGGGATATTTATTTGTGTTGCGGATTGGCATCCTCCCAGGATTGGGTTGTCCCAGTTACAGAGGAGGTGCTGCCGAAATTTTAGGAAAAGTTTTCAAAATAAAAGTATTTTATTAAATTTAGTAAATTGGTAAATAAAAATCTTTTTTCAAATCCGATTTTTGCAAACGATTTACAAAATTGGTTTTGTCGGCTTTAAATGCGGATTTTGTGAGTTTCGTATCCCCGTTAGGCGACGACCATATCGGTCGAATGAGCCTCGGCGAAATGCAAACGATACAGGGTCACCTGTACGTTGAGGCGTTAGCCAGCAACATGAGATTGTACGACCAAGTCTGAGACTCTTTAATTTTTAATTTAATTATAATTTATTTTTAGAACTGGTACTGCTTTTAGTATTTATGGTGCAGGGCCTCGGCCTACTGTTTGGACCGTTCGCGACACTCAGAGCTCGCCTTAGGATTATTTAATTTATGTAAATAATTTGTAAGGGCATAAGCCCAGTTTTTCCTTTATTTCTCTGTGACCATGTATTGTGTAGCGTAGTTTTTATTATTTTCCTGAAATGATGATTTCGCCGTTAAAGCGTAGTATATAAAATGGATATATATATTTTATAAAGAAAATTAATAAGTTTTCTCATAATAAATAATCTAGTAATTTAGCCATTCACATGTTTTCTCATTTAAAAGAAAAAGCCTAGTTTTATATATATATATTTAAAATACAAAGTTTTGCCAAATTAACCAGTAATTGCTATTTTTCCAAATTAATCAATAACCGACTTATTCAATTAAAAGGATAACGAACGTAGATTGTGACGTTAGAAAATTTCTGGTAGATTAATCAATAACTTAAAATCTGACTAGGGTCTACTTCTAGAGATTGTAACTAGCACACCTAGAATGGTTTCATTATAGTTCTAAGTCAAGGTTCTCAACTGTAGGATCTCGGAGACGTACTTGACTTCCTCCTCTGTACCGACATTCCCGATCCAGTCAATCAACAGAGGCACGTTACGGTTATATTTTCTTGTATTTTATTTAGTAATTGTCAAGTTGCATGTTAAACCACATTGCTACACGGAATCCTCTCCTAGGGTTCAAATATCGATTGATATTGATTGTGGGGATTGGGGGAATAGTGTAACGTTTATGGCCAATACCCCTCATATTGCATAATTGTGCGAGCTTACCCCTCTTACACACGGGGATAAGCCGTATTACGTCGCTTGGATGCTATTGTACAATCCAAGCCGGTCATAGACGTTTACACATTCAAATCACATTGTTTTAAATTGTTAAATTACTGGAAAATATTGTTTCAACTGTTTAGCCTGCACTTTTAAATTATTACTTGAAACGTGAGATACATATTCGTACTTGCTCCCTCCTGACTGGAGACCCGCATTTTTAGGTGACATTGAGGATGCTGAGCTATTGTACAATAGCTACTATGACCCAGTATTGTACCCTGTGGTGTTGCCAGAGTCCTCCTTGGAGGACGCAGAACCTGAGGCTGATGAGCCAACCGTCTAGCTAGTTGTTTTCCAGTTTTCTAGTTTTATTGGAGTTTTGTTAATTTGAATTCAGTACTTTATTTCAGTTCTTTCATTTTTAGTTGTACCTTTCAATTGTGAATAAAAAGTTTTAAAATTTTCGTATATTGAGTTGTGGCAAATGTATAGATGTTGTTGTGAATACCTGCATATAGAACAGCTTACTGCCGCCGTCTCACAATGGTGCAGGCTGGGCATGATCCGGTTCGACCCAATAATTTGGGATCACGTCGTGACATGTGCTCAAAGCCTATTGTGCACCCCTTGTGCACCTATTGATTGTGAGTGTTGATCATACACCCCACGTATGGTTAGCCAAGCCTTTTACTATTGCGCAATGTCCCAAGTCGGCCACATATTGTAGCTAGTGCTCACACACCTAGATAGATGATTCTTGATTCTTGTACATGCCATGATCAGTTTTACTTGCCTTGTTCTAGCTCTAGATTTATAGCTTATCTTGCCATGATACTCACATGTATATTTCGTAATTTCCTTGTATAGTCTCTCTATTTACTGCTACATTTTCAATATCATCTAACTAGATCTGTTATTTAAGATTTGTGTTCGTTCCATCTTGACTGGATATGTTGACAATATTTTAGAAGTAGTTGTGCCCTCAGTTTTAGACAAAGGGTGTTACTAGCTGGGGTGGTTCTCGGTATTCTTCACCGTGAGTTGTCTCTCAGGAGTTCTAGGTCTGGTAGTCATTTAGTTTGTTATTGTTTTCTTCTGTTTATTCTTGTCTCATATGATCCTTGTAGATTCTAGTTATTCTAGTGATATTGTTATTATTTCTTGTCTTATCTTCCTTAGTTTTCGTGATGTGACATGAGTACATTTCTAGTTATGGATCTTTAGATGATGTAGTTAGTATTGGGTACTTGACAGCGCTCTACCGCCGATATTGCTGTGTAGGCTGGACGTGGCCCACGTATTCGTACCCGTATATCCGGGTGCGGGTCGTGACACAAAACATTGCATTCTGACACAATAATACAATTTGCTATGAATTTTCAGAGTTGAAATAATTTCAACAATATTTTTCCTTAAATCATCTCTTTATCAGCCTTGACTACTGATTAAGTATATAACATAAAAGAAATATGCTCCACTTATTCTCCAACATGTCAAAAGATAATTATCCATCATGCTGGAGACTTAAAACAATCAATCGTGTAATATATTATATTTATATGATTAATATAATACTCGATAATATGCTAAAATTGTCACATGCTTCAGCAGTAATTTAGCGGAAGGTCAATGAAGTCTAACAACATAATGGCTTAGCAAAGTTTACAGCTATTGGCCTTTATAAACTCATCAATGTATTGCCACCGAAGTTTATATTTGATAAGAAAATAATATGGCATTTTGAAATTGAGATCTTTGAATAAGAATGGAAAACACACTCCCAAGCTAATGTTGCTCTATATTATCAAGAGGCTAAATATATTAAAAAGAAAAACTCATGATCAAGACAACCTACAGGAGTGTAGGTAACAATAAAAAATCTATATTTTATTAGACATGATCATTATTAATTAAAGCAAAAATAGAATAAAATAAAAAATAAAGTTGTACACTATATCAACTATTAAATCAAACAAATGCCTATGAGTATCATATTTCTTTTGAGTAGCCTATGGAAAGTGGAGAAGGTTTTCAAATTAGGGAACATAAGAAAAAGAAAAAAAATAGGCACAAAGAACAAACACCATCAAACCATGACAAAACACAATTATCTAGACATTACTTAGAGACTAGCTATCCAAGTTCAGAAGCATTAAATAGATTTCTAGATGTTTAACTAGTTTACACTAGGAAGACCTACATACACAATTGACAACAAATAGCAATCACAATGATCTTGAATATTAACAATTAATTAATTGTCTTCAATACCATGTATCTCCAATTCCATGGGGTGTCAAAGTATCATAAGTTTAAGATCGAACAAAAGTCACAAATGGGGGCCACCATTAGTTCATATTGTGGTTAAGAACCAATATCAGATGGATGTGTAGCATTTCAAGAAATCTGGTGCGACAAACAAAATGACTTCTAGTTGCCTAATAGCAACCTAATCATTTTCACTACCAAAATATGGCGATTTAGCGATGGCCCTCTCCGTCGCCCATCCATCGGTAAATAGTATTAGCGACGGACCACTGGCGAAAATTGGTCAAAACATTCTGTCGGTAAATAGCTCGCCGCTAATAACGATCCGTCGCTAAGTAGTCGTCAAGCGACGGAATAGCAACGGCTTTCCGTCATCATAATTCGTTGCATTAGCGACGACTTCCTGACGGTCTTTCGTCGAATTCAAGTATTACGTACTGAATTGTGTGGACGCTAGCGACGGATAGTTCGTCGGTAAACCATCGTAACAGTGTATCAAAGGGTATCGTTCTGTCGCTATTTCGTCGAACGCCGTCGCTAACAAAGGACGTCTTAGCGACGGATCCCTGACGGATAATCCGTCGACATTGTTCTGGAAATGCTTGACATTTTTAGAACACTGGCGACGGATATGTCGTCGCGACTCCGTCGCTCATCCGTCGACATGGCGACGGATTACTGGCAGAATATCTGTCGCCATAGTTCTGGAAATGCTTGACATTTCTAGAACCATGGCGACGGCTATTCCGACGCGAATCCGTCGAACATGGTATTTCCAGAACCATGGCGACGGATATTCAGACGCTAATCCATCGACTAGGGCGACGAATCTCTGACGGAATATCCGTCGCTAACATTTTGTACATCTTCATGCCATCAGAATCTTCCCGACGGATAATCCGTCGGTAGGTCGTCGCCATGCTAGATATGCCGTCGGCTGGCCATCGAAAATCCATCACGAACTGGATATATTTTCAATTCTACAAATAGCGACAGATATTCCGTCGACAAGTAGTCGGAAACTGGAGATATCCGTCGCTAATCGGTCACTAGTCCGTCGCTAACTAAGTTATTTTTTAAAAAAAATTGCAGGCCTTTTCCTATTCACACAACGTCCGAACATCGGACCAACATATAATCACAATATACAATCACACAACATCCAAGAATCACATATATGCATAACCACAAATATAATCCCAAATTTCCACAAACTCTTTGTTTACAAAACAAGCTATAGAGAATACAGAACAAAGAGTTTATAGTAGTTCGTCTATAGCTTGTTTTGTGAACAAAGAGTTTATAGGAGTTCGTCTTCTTTCGAAATACAACTCTATATGTTATTGCCTTCAATCTCTCCTTCCTTAATGGAAAATGCAGCATGTGTGTTACTGTAATTGGCCAATCACTCTCGTAAACATCAATATGTAGGAGATTTTTTTTACTCTCTCGTGACTCTCTTGCAATGGTATTCTAGCTCGAGAAAAGAAAAATCTAAGTACAGTTGTTACTAAACCTTCCACCATGCTAATCTGATACGGCCGATACATATCCGATACGGTCGATACCTATCGGATATGGCCGATACCGAATCGATAAGGCCGGTACGAAACCTAGCTATACGGCCGATACATATCGGATAGGACGATACCAATTCGCTTAGCCAATACCAATTTGATACGGCCTATACCAAACCTATAGACCGATACTAATCTGCTACGATCGATACTAAGTACATACGGATACCGATACCGATTGTTCGATACCGATAGTTTGATACCGATACCGATAGTGCGATACCGATACCGATAGTCCGATACCGATAGTGCGATACCGATACCGATAGTACGATACCGATACCGATAGTCCGATAGTTCGCTAGCGATACCGATAGTTCGATACCGATATCGATAGTCCGATAGTTCGATACCGATACCGATACCGATAGTTCGATAGTCTACTAAGACCAAATGATTCCTCTTAAGCGTCGAGCATGTTATACACGGTTCAACTTGACGAGTCAGTAAATATTTTTGCGGTGTTGTATGCTTGCAGCAGCAAATCAAGTTTTAGGGTCATTATAGGTGAATAAACAATCATCTTAACTGGAAACAAGATATATCATAAGCAATTACCCTTAGAATCAAAGGGATTGCACTTGTATCGTCTATATACCTTGGATATGCCCTCATATTTCCTTCCTAGCTCCCAAACATTGTCTAGGAGAAAACTTGCACTATCGGCCGTATCAATATGATACGACTGATACCGATACGATTTGGCATGTCCCGATCCAATACCAATCGCTACCGATACTGATGTTGAGGTATATTTCTCATCAATTCGGCAAAGAAAATTGAACGAAAAAGACCAATCAACAATGGTGTAAAAGCATATTAGGGTGGTAAAAACATGCAAAATAAAGAAAGCTTATTTATCGCAGGTAAATCAATCGGCAAGGATGACTATTATTCCATTCAATTTCAAAACTACTAAGAAACAACACAAAAGAAAACTTAAACTATGCCTAAATGTATAATATATAATTTTTAATATTTTTTAATAATTATTTGTTTATTGATACAAAAAGCTGGATACTTCGATCCGAAACCACTGATATCGCCGAAATCAGTACTCACGAAAAGGGTTCGATATCGATTCCATTCTGATACTCCGAACCTTGCAGTCCCGGATTCCCCATATTATGTCAGTACCGGGTAGGAAGTATGTGGAATCTGATGTATTCACCTAATTATTGTTCAAATTTTCATGTATCGCATAGCATAACAAACGCATGTTTACCCCCCCTCCCCCGCCGCCCCCGTCGCCCCTGTCACGACCCACACCCGCTTTTCGGATGCGAGCTCGTGGGCAAGCCAGCTACGTATCGAGCGGACTCCAGCCCGACTCGAGTACGTATAAGCTGTCAAGGTCATGGTATCATATCTAATCTAAACTATATCTCAATCCACATGAATCATATAAACAAGAATGAACAAGTATGAGTTATGGTCTGCAGCCCATTAGCATATTGTTCGATTAGACTCCAAGAATGATATGAGTCTGTAAATAAGCAGAGTACATCATGGGGAATATAAAGCACGAGAAGATAATAAAGAAATATCACAAGCAAATACCTGTATCATACATCGCAATCCTCTACCATCCTGCTCTGCTAACTAACTCCACGCAGTCGCTAAACCTGAAGAGATCATCAGGTCCTCAGAGGACTAGCAAGATACATAAAATATGCCTGTCTAACAGTTTAATTATGCAATAATATAACCAGGGTATAAACAGGAACTAGACAGGAAACTGACATGTGGCTACTGACAGGTAACTATGTACACGGACATGGGATCAAGTATGCATAAATGAACTGCTGGTAGATCAATGGATACCAACCCTCGCCCCGAATGTGAACTTGCAGGTCAGTTTCAAGACAAGTCACCCTCGCCCCGTATGTGGACTCGCAGGTGCAAAGGACAACCCTCGCCCCGTGTGTGGACTCGCAGGTTGAGGGAAAGACAAAGGAATAGCAGTTCACTTACACATACTTGCAGACATGACTCAGTCAAGACACAGGTGATGACACGACATGACACAATCACAATACACGAGAGAACCAATCCGATATGAACTACAAGGCTAACCATAAACAAAGACTATATCTATACTAGCATGCACGATATACAAATCACAAGTAAATAATCAACTAGTAAAAATATATAATAATAGAAATATACATGTAAATAAACTGTAGAGGGAGGCAAGGTATACTTGCCTGGTGGCAGTACGAAGAACCAATAAGATACCGTCAACTAGTACGCCATAAAGTCCAAAATCCATAATTGTCTCCGAAAGATGAAACAGACATCGCTAACATTCTTAGAATAGTCAAATTAGCTAGGATTGCCTGACCTTAAGTCCAATTCTGGACACAGGGGCAAAACGGTAATTTCGGGCAAAAACGATGTCCGCCGTTGGACCCACTTTGCACCGAAATGCGTGCCCGAGTCAAAGGTCTCTAAAGTTGTCAAACTACATGTCTACGGATCCGGTTTTCTGATACGAACCCAATCGTATGTCCAGTTTTGGATTCCGATGGACCGTGCACAAAATCACCTGTTGAGTCGGACCGTCGGGCCCACGAAACGGCAATTTTATCAGCTGTCTCAGAATCAGACCAAACTTGGCATACATGACCAAAAAAATAATACGGTCCAGCTGGCGTAAGTTTCGTCTCGATCTGACGAGCGTGCACGAAGTAATTAGGAAATTTGCAAAGTGGCCGATACAGTAAATTTTGTCGGATACTCATCAAATTCGTCGTGCACACGCGACCAATTTGAATTACGTCAAAGCCCACACGACCACGAAGTCGTTACGCACCTTTTGATGCTTTCAGTTTGCGACCAAGTCGCCCGGATTGGCGGGACGCACGTCGTACCGGATGGTTTTTAATGTTTTTTACTATTTCGAAAACAGGTTTTTCTTGGTTTTCAAACTGGATTTTCTTACTGTATAAACAGCTAAAAATTAAACAAAAAGTGGGATTTCCATCTCGGTTAGGTCCTCTAGAGATCTGTTCAATTAGGTTTCAAAAATTCACTGTGGTTTGACATAATCTAGCCTTCCTAATAGGGGTGGGGACTGCTCTATTTTGCTATTTGCAAATAGATTTGTGTCAATCTTTGGGCTCGGTTCATGACGCATGTCGTGCAGAGTAAATCGAGCTAATGGGATCGAAACTAAGGTGGTTAGGTTAGATGCATACCAGAGAAAATGGCTCGATGATTAGTCGAGCGTGTGCAAATAAAACACGCAGCGAATTCGCCTCGACGGACTACATTTGCTGCTGTGGCTGTGCGCATATCCGCGCACGGGTAAGATTTAGTCGCCGTCCAGCGACTCCACGCGGCGGCGCGCGGTCGTGGGGCGCTGCCCAGGCTTCGGGGAGGTCGCGCGCCGTCAGCCTAGGGTTTTGCTCGCTTGGTGTTCGGGTTTTCCTCTCTGTTTGTTCGTGTGTATATATTCACTTCAAATTCGTATGGGGGAGTGTAAAACCCATTTATTTTTTTAGCTATTTATTTAAATAGAATTTTGTGTTATTAATTAACACTTTCAAAATTATTATTACTATTAAATATTACTATTAATTATTTTTGGGTGAAAAAGGATTTTTTGAAAATTATAACAATTTGGACTTTTGAGTTTCGAGCCCAGACCCAGGCCCGAGCCCAATCCCTTCTTTTTATTTCTCAATTCTGATTTGAATTTGGTTTAAAAAAAAATGTTTGAGAGAGCCGGTCCAATTTGGACCAGCACCTCTTCCCCTTCCCACGTTCAACAACTCCCCCTTATTACTCCTTTCCACGCATTCATTTCTTTCCCACTATCTGGAAGGAGACTTTTCTCCTCCTTCTCCTTAATACAACTCCACCCATCTCCCCCTTTATTAGTCCCCACAACTCCCACGATCTCCACAGAACCTCTTTCTCACATCCTGTGAATCAAAACTCTCAAGTCACTCAAAAGCTCTCATCAACTCCAGAATCTCTCAATCCATCTCATCTCTCCCTCTCTCTCTGTGGGAGAAAACCCCAAACCGAAACCCTTTCCGAGCTCATCCCGCCGACCACGCCTTCGGCGTGCCCCCGAGCTCGCCTCGAAGCCCGAGCCCCTTCCGGCGTGTTTCCCCGAGGACGGCGACCTCTCCCGCGGCCATCCGCCGCCGTTCCCGAGGCCAGCAACCCCCTTCCCAAGCCTCCCGCACCGCCATCGCGCGTCCGCCGCCGTGCCGACGCCACCCTCCTCGCGAGGCGCTGCCGTCCGACCCTCTCCGGCCGGACCCGAGCCCGTCGCGTCAGCACACCCCTGGCCGATAGCGCCCCCGCGCCGTCGGTGCCCCGCTGCGCTGTCCAGCTCCCCTTCTCCGCGGTTCTCCGCTGTCCGCGGACTTTCCCGTGGCCAATCCCCTCTTCCGCAGACTTTCCCGCGCCCCTTTGCTGTGCGTGGTTGAGCCGGGAACTTCGACCTGCTGCCGACTTAGTTCGGATTTCTTTTCCGAGATTTTTCCCGCGGCTCCCCGCCAACGAAAACTGGTAATTTCTGGATAGTCACAGTAGTTCGTCCTCCGTAGAGTCGATGATGATAGATCGGTCCCCGGTTCCCTCTCGGGAATCCGGTTAGCTGCGTTATAATTTTCGTTAGCTGCGTTAGTTTGATTTCCTGTGTTTTTACTTGCTGGGTTGGTGTGAATTGGTTGATATTGGATTCCCAAACTTTTCGGGAATTATTTGGTGGTGTTGGAATTATTTCTGTGGTGTGGAAATTATTTTGGTGGATTTATGTGGGTTATTTGGGTTGGAAATTATTTGCAGGAATTTGTTGTCGCACTTCCCAGTTTTGGGGTTGTCCCGGAATAGAGGAAGTGCTGCCCAAATTTTTACAAAATTATATTTTTATTAATTTCAAAACTGGCTTTCGAAATGATTTACTAAAACCGATTTTCGGGCGACGACCGTACCGGTCTGTGGGCCCCGGCGAAATGCAAACGCACCGGTCCGACCGGACGTTGAGGCATAAACCGAATTTGAGGAAATGGACCGAGTCTGAGACTCCTAGCTTTCTTTAAATTATTATTTTATTTTTTTAGGCTAAATATTATAGTCATTTAAATTCTGCATTTTATTTAATAATTCAGTCATTTTCTTATTTAATGTAAAAGAAAGATGTATCGGGCATAAGCCCACCCTAGGACCAGTAGCTGTGCCCATGTATTAGTGTAGCATAGTTTGTTTTCTTTTCTTTTCTGGTGGATGTAAATTTGGGTGGTTTGGATTGATTTCATATTCGTAGTTAGGACGTAATTTACGGCTTAAATACGAGTTTAGCTAAAATAAATAAAATATTATTAATTTACTGTTTGTCACTAAAAGAAACTATATTTTATATACATATTATGAAAACACAAAGTTTTCCAAAATTGTAATCGATTCTCGTGATTTTCCAAATAATCCAATTAACCGGTTAATCAACGCACGTAGTTGCGACGTAATCGTTAGCTGTAAATAAATACAACTTAAAACCTGACTAGGACAGGTCTACTAGAGATTGCAACTAGCACACTTAGTCTGGTTATTCAAGAATCTAAGTCGAGTTCTCAACTGTAGGAACTCGAAGTTACAACTGACGTTCCTCTTCGGTACCGACTCGTCTATCCAGTCATTCTAAAACAAAGGCAAGTGCAGTTATGTCTATTTGGTAATTTATCTAGTAATTGTTTTATTGCAATTTTAAACCACATTGCTACACGAAACTCTCTCCTAGAGTTCGAATATTGACTCATTGATTGAATCTGATTGACTCGGGATATTGGGAGAGTAGTATAGCGTCTATGACCAATACCCCTATATTGCATCATTGATTGTGCGAGCTGATTCCTCCTATACACGAGGATAGGCCGGACCGTATCATTAGGATATAATTGAATCATCCCAAGCCGGTCATAGTTCGTTACCTACTCAAATCACATTGTTTTCAATTGTAGAATTGTGAAAAATATTGTTAAAGTATTTCAAATTGTTTAACATTGCAAATTTCAAATTATTATTTGAATTATTGGATATTCGTAATTGTACTTTGCTCCCTCCTGACTGGAGACCCAACATTTTAGGTATCACTGATGAGGCTTTGTTACGCGATCCCAAGACGAGGAATTCGAGATTGCTGAGCTGTTTGCCTAGAGTTTTCTTTTATTCATGATGTATAAAAAAAATGGTTTAAGTTGTATCTTTTATTTCATGTAAAAGTTTAATAAAGTTTTAAATTTTCCGATGTTGAGTTGTGACAAATTATAATATTGTTGTATGGTTACCTGCTACTGAACAGCTTACTGCCGCCGTCTCAACAACGGTGCAGGCTGGGCATGATCCGAGTCGACCCAATTAGTTGGGATCGGGTCGTGACATATTTTTAGTGGTGGCCCATGCAGGTCTGAACAATAACTTAGGAAAACATACCTAGAAACAATTAGAACACTAGAACATCAATTTGTCACAACATAGGACCGAAATATATTATAAATAAATATTTTTGCTTGATTATAGACCGATAGGCTACCTTGCTTATGTGTGCGTCCTAAACCTTCCAGAGAATGACCGTTGACCAAATCCTGCTGGCGATGAGGTGTTATCTCCGGATCATATCCCATCTCCTCAACCAAAGCCCAGGGTCCTTTCCCTTGCGGCTGATTGACCGTCCCCATAATGCATCCAGTGAAGTTTTTTCTACACTGGCGAATCCTACCTCATCTCAAACTGAATTGCATTTCCTTGGTGGAGTATTCATTTTTGTTGCTCCACCAATACCAGCAAACACCTTCCAAATGGTTACCCTATTTTTAGAAATCATGGAGATCCAGAAAGCACAAGTTGAAGCCCAGCAGGAACAGAAGAATATCACGAGAGAAGACATGAAGAACGTCATGATGTAGCCTTAGTTATCTCCAACCAAGTTAGAGCAGAACTTTTGTCCTAGGAAGGATACCCTTGAAACTAGAAGATATTTGGGTCCCATCAAGTACTCTACTTCCGGCAGCCTTGTCGTAAGAAGCTATGGGCTTGTAACTACTGCAAGAGGCCTGGTCATCAGACCGTTAGTTGCCGCAAGAGATTGGGACAATGTTTGGCATGTGGATCTGCTGAACATCGGGTAAAGGACTGCCCCTTATCTTTCCATCAAACCAGAGCTCATATCCCAGCAACACCTGTTAGGCCACAACCTAGGGACCCTCTTTCTATCCAGCAGACCTTGCCTCCTACAAAGGCATGATGCAGACTCGAAGATCATAGAAGATGAAGGACCAGATCAATGAAGGCTCTAGGATTTATGCAGAATGGAACTCTACCTTAGGGAGTACCTATCTTGTTTATGTCCAAGAAGGATGGAACAACGGATGTGCATCGATTACCAGACACTAAAGAAACAAGTACTTTTTGTCCGGGTCGAGGATCTGTTTGATCTGGTTATGTGGAGATAGGATGTTTCGAAGTTTGACTTAAGATTTGACTACCATCAAATCAAAGTCAGGAAAGAGGACATTTCCAAGACGGCGTTCAAACACCAAGTATGGGTAGTTTTCTTTGGTCAGGACGTTAGACTGACAAATGCTTCTGCTGTGTTCATGAATCTCATGAACAGAGATTTTCATGAGTATTTGAATCAGTTTATCTTCTCCATAGATAACATTCTGATATAATTTGAAGACTGAAGAAGAACATGAAGAACACCTGAGGAAGTTTTGGAAACTTTGAGGAAAAAGAAGTTTGGTAAGTTATCTGAACGTGGATTGTTGACAAGATGGACTTTTGGCCATGTGGTCAAGAGAGAAATTTCGATGGAAGATAGTTGTTGTTGAAGAGTGGTATATCCCAAGTTCAATTCAGAAGTTTCTTGAACTTGGCTGGCTACTATCAGAAGTTCGTGAAGGATTTCACCAAGATTGCTGAGCCGATGACGAAGCTCACTTGGAAGAATGAAGAGTTCATCTGAACGAAAGTTTGCCAAGCGGCATTGAGGAGCTGAAGAAGAGACTTACCACTACACCAATCCTCGCGCTACCCGCAGGAACCGGTGGGTTCTCAATTTACTGTAATACCTCTGGAAGAGGACTGGGTTGCGTTCTTCAACAACATGGGAAAGTAATTGCTTACACGTGTAAGCAACTACAGACTCATGAGAAGAATCATCCCACGCCTAATTTGGAATTTGCTGCAATTATCTGTACTTTGAAACTATGGAAACATGATTTTTTATGGAAAGGGAGTGAAAACTTATACGGACTACAAAAGTCTGAAATATGTCTTCACTCAGAAAGGGCTGAATGTTAGACTAAGAAGATGGCTGAAGCTGATGAAGGATTTCCAACATCGACCCGCTACACCACCCGGGTAGGGCTAATGTGAATCGCTGATACACTTAGTCGATACCCAGTGGCAATGTTCTTAACCAAGGAGTGGCACCTACTAGAAGACGTCGAGAAGTTTGTACTGGAGATTATACTACCTGGAGATAGAAGGACGGAGCTGGATGCTGATTCAGTATTGATGAAGTTCGAGGCTGAGGGATAAAAATCAAGAGGACGTAGTTTCAAAACGAGGCACTTTGCAGGCTTAGAGATCAAGTGTTGGCTGGAACACTTGAGGATTTCTAAATTAATCAGCATTGGAACTCTAAAGAATGGTACGAGACTTTGCGTATCGGCTGACAAACGGAGGAACGAGTTGATGAAAGAAATGCACCAGTCGCAGTATTTCATATATTCAGGAGTTAATAAGATGTATCGGAATATGCCTCCATTTGATTGGTGATATGGAATAAAGAAGGACAATTCCAAGTATGGGATTAGATGTGAATTTGTCAACATGAAGAATTTAGCAAGAGGACAACAAGCTTGTTGAAGCCGCTGGACAATTCGGAGTGGAAGTAGAAGCATATAACAATGAACTTTGAGTAAGGATTGCCTTGTTCCCAAGGAGGGAAGGGCACCAATTGGATTATTATAAACCGACTGACTAAGTCAGCACATTTTTTTTTCCTTCAAGTTGGTTTATCCACTAAGAAGTGGGCATCATTGTACGGGAAGCACATCTACCGGATTCATGGAGTACCGCGGGACGAGCAATCAGAGAGGTCAATCCAGACGCTTAAAGATGTATTGAGATTTTGCGTCTCGGAATTTGGTATGTCTTGGGAAGACCAAATTGCTTTTGGTGAAATTTTCTCCTACCAGAGGAACAATCAGTTTTGACGGAGCTGGAAATTGAGGCCAGGAACATCAGGCCATTTGAAGTTTAAGACAAGTTGGAAGTAGCATACCAGTTAGCTCTACCAGCTAATCTTGGGAGTGTGCAACGTTTTCTACGTCACAGCTCAGACGTTACATTTCGAATCCGAGTCACATTTTGGATAATTCAGAGTTCAAGTTTGGACTTAACCTTTCAGTGCCAGAGAAACCAGTTGCAAGCCTAGTCAGAGGTAAGAAGAAGATCAGAATTCGAGTCATCACTTATTTTCTTATCTTTTCGTTCTAAACTTGACTGATGCTGACGAAGTTAGCCTAGTTTTTGCAAGCTATTTTTTGTCAAGCTTGATCATGACGATATTTTATTGGGTGCACCCACTAATATATTGTCTAATCAGGACCGGTGCATGATGGTCTGATCAACCTCGTGTACTTTGGTTCGCTTTTGTATTTTTCTGCGTGGATGATATCATAAATAAAAATTTGTCCCTAAATCGTCTCATCCACGACTGACTTGAAAATTCTTATTATTGGACCTGAGTTACGGGCGTAGTACCCGTAGCTGTTTGATCCCTAACCTTACTTTAAATTTCGAGGACGAAATTTTCTAAGGAGGGAAGATTGTGAAACCCATTTATTTTTTTAGCTATTTATTTAAATAGAATTTTGTGTTATTAATTAACGCTTTCAAAATTATTATTACTATTAAATATTACTATTAATTATTTTTGGGTGAAAAAGGATTTTTGAAAATTATAACAATTTGGACTTTTGAGTTTCGAGCCCAGACCCAGGCCCGAGCCCAATCCCTTCTTTTTATTTCTCAATTCTGATTTGAATTTGGTTTAAAAAAAAAATGTTTGAGAGAGCCGGTCCAATTTGGACCAGCACCTCTTCCCCTTCCCACGTTCAACAACTCCCCCTTATTACTCCTTTCCACGCATTCATTTCTTTCCCACTATCTGGAAGGAGACTTTTCTCCTCCTTCTCCTTAATACAACTCCACCCATCTCCCCCTTTATTAGTCCCCACAACTCCCACGATCTCCACAGAACCTCTTTCTCACATCCTGTGAATCAAAACTCTCAAGTCACTCAAAAGCTCTCATCAACTCCAGAATCTCTCAATCCATCTCATCTCTCCCTCTCTCTCTGTGGGAGAAAACCCCAAACCGAAACCCTTTTCGAGCTCATCCCGCCGACCACGCCTCCGGCGTGCCCCCGAGCTCGCCTCGAAGCCCGAGCCCCTTCCGGCGTGTTTCCCCGAGGGCGGCGACCTCTCCCGCGGCCATCCGCCGCCGTTCCCGAGGCCAGCAACCCCCTTCCCGAGCCTCCCGCACCGCCACCGCGCGTCCGCCGCCGTGCCGACGCCACCCTCCTCGCGAGGCGCTGCCGTCCGACCCTCTCCGGCCGGACCCGAGCCCGCCGCGTCAGCACACCCCTGGCCGACAGCGCCCCCGCGCCGTCGGTGCCCCGCTGCGCTGTCCAGCGCCCCTTCTCCGCGGTTCTCCGCTGTCCGCGGACTTCCCCGTGGCCAATCCCCTCTTCCGCAGACTTTCCCGCGCCCCTTTGCTGTGCGTGGTTGAGCCGGGAACTTCGACCTGCTGCCGACTTAGTTCGGATTTCTTTCCCGAGATTTTTCCCGCGGCTCCCCGCCAACGAAAACTGGTAATTTCTGGATAGTCACAGTAGTTCGTCCCCCGTAGAGTCGATGATGATAGATCGGTCCCCGGTTCCCTCTCGGGAATCCGGTTAGCTACGTTATAATTTTTGTTAGCTGCGTTAGTTTGATTTCCTGTGTTTTTACTTGCTGGGTTGGTGTGAATTGGTTGATATTGGATTCCCGGACTTTTCGGGAATTATTTGGTGGTGTTGGAATTATTTCTGTGGTGTGGAAATTATTTTGGTGGATTTATGTGGGTTATTTGGGTTGGAAATTATTTGCAGGAATTTGTTGTCGCACTTCCCAGTTTTGGGTTTGTCCCGGAATAGAGGAAGTGCAGCCCAAATTTTTACAAAATTATATTTTTATTAATTTCAAAACTGGCTTTCGAAATGATTTACTAAAACCGATTTTCGGGCGACGACCGTACCGGTCTGTGGGCCCCGGCGAAATGCAAACGCACCGGTCCGACCGGACGTTGAGGCATAAACCGAATTTGAGAAAATGGACCGAGTCTGAGACTCCTAGCTTTCTTTAAATTATTATTTTATTTTTTTTAGGCTAAATATTATAGTCATTTAAATTCTGCATTTTATTTAATAATTCAGTCATTTTCTTATTTAATGTAAAAGAAAGATGTATCGGGCATAAGCCCACCCTAGGACCAGTAGCTGTGCCCATGTATTGGTGTAGCGTAGTTTGTTTTCTTTTCTTTTCTGGTGGATGTAAATTTGGGTGGTTTGGATTGATTTCATATTCGTAGTTAGGACGTAATTTACGGCTTAAATACGAGTTTAGCTAAAATAAATAAAATATTATTAATTCACTGTTTGTCACTAAAAGAAACTGTATTTTATATACATATTATGAAAACACAAAGTTTTCCAAAATTGTAATCGATTCTCGTGATTTTCCAAATAATCCAATTAACCGGTTAATCAACGCACGTAGTTGCGACGTAATCGTTAGCTGTAAATAAATACAACTTAAAACCTGACTAGGACAGGTCTACTAGAGATTGCAACTAGCACACTTAGTCTGGTTATTCAAGGATCTAAGTCGAGTTCTCAACTGTAGGAACTCGAAGTTACAACTGACGTTCCTCTTCGGTACCGACTCGTCTATCCAGTCATTCTAAAACAAAGGCAAGTGCAGTTATGTCTATTTGGTAATTTATCTAGTAATTGTTTTATTGCAATTTTAAACCACATTGCTACACGGAACTCTCTCCTAGAGTTCGAATATTGACTCATTGATTGAATCTGATTGACTCGGGATATTGGGGGAGTAGTGTAGCGTCTATGACCAATACCCCTATATTGCATCATTGATTGTGTGAGCTGATTCCTCCTATACACGAGGATAGGCCGGACCGTATCATTAGGATATAATTGAATCATCCCAAGCCGGTCATAGTTCGTTACCTACTCAAATCACATTGTTTTCAATTATAGAATTGTGAAAAATATTGTTAAAGTATTTCAAATTGTTTAACATTGCAAATTTTAAATTATTATTTGAATTATTGGATATTCGTAATTGTACTTTGCTCCCTCCTGACTGGAGACCCAACATTTTAGGTATCACTGATGAGGCTTTGTTACGCGATCCCAAGACGAGGAATTCGAGATTGCTGAGCTGTTTGCCTAGAGTTTTCTTTTATTCATGATGTATAAAAAAATGGTTTAAGTTGTATCTTTTATTTCATGTAAAAGTTTAATAAAGTTTTAAATTTTCCGATGTTGAGTTGTGACAAATTATAATGTTGTTGTATGGTTACCTGCTACTGAACAGCTTACTGCCGCCGTCTCAACAACGGTGACAGGGAGACTTAGCTCGGGTTGGGGCTGATGTGGGGAATTCAAGTGTTTGAGCTGGGCTTGTGGGTTGGGCTCTCGGGTTGGCTCAGGCCTGCTGATGGTTTGGGATTTCTTTATTTCTTTCTTTTTCTTTTTCTTTTTATATATCATTTATGGCATACATATATATTTATATATATATATATATATATATATATATATATATATAACTATGTACATATATACTTATATATTTATTTATACATACACGTATATATGTATATATATACATACTCATACGCACACATATAATTTATATATATATATATATATATATATATATATATATATATATATATATATATATAATTATTGTACACATATATAATTATTGTATATAAATATACATATACACACATATATAATTATTAGATAATCTTCATAAATCCCAATAAACCTCAATACTTTTTTCACCTAGTGTAGGGCCTACCTACATACGTAGGAACTATATACTATAATATTTATTTGAAAATAAAATAACTATAACCAATAATTGTATGTTATTTAATAATAACATCAACAACTTAATAACAATAATAATTCTAATAACAAATGAAATTAAACCAATGACGTATTTCGGTGAACTCATCAAACACACTATTTATTTAGCTCCAAAAATTCGTAAAATACTCTAAACGCTATTTAATATTAATAATACCTATAATTTACATATAATAAATATTTAGAAAATAATTGCCAATTCCTAAAATATTTACAAAATATTTACATTTACCAAACATGTCTACGAGGCCGTATTTGGTCCCACTACATGACTACATGGGCTTGGATTTGACTTGGGTCCAATCTGGACAGGTTCGGTGCAACTGGATTCCCAACAACTCAATAATATAATTAAATAATAAATAAAATCTTCGATGCGGGTTAAGTCGTAACTTGGCATGGTTTTCCTAGTTAGGACGTCCCTATGGCTAGGTTTTCCCGGGTATGGCTAGTACACTAGTCAAGGCACACTGCTACATCTCCCGTACCACAATTCCTAGTCGTTTTGTGCACCATAACTCCACAAAGAATTAACTAATTAATTATTTATAAAATCCTAAAAATCATCATTTAATTCTAATAAATAAAAAAAATTCACAATTTCCGGAAAGGGGAGCTACAAATCTACCCACCTTAAAAATAATTTCGTCCTCGAAATTCTAATGCATAACTATGCCTTAAAAATCAAAGTCTAATATTACCTTAATCTCCTCAAATTTAATTTCTCCAAAAATATTTCATATCCTCCTCCTAATCATTTTGTAACTACAAAGTCTCGAGAACTACTACCCACCTTTGGTCATACTACTCCTCAAAATATGGTCACTAAAATCTTATGATCTTCTAACTAGTGGCTAAAAATTCTACCAAAAAATATCTGGGACATATGGTATCTATAATCTCTCATTCTACAAACAACCAGTTATTCAATAATCAAGCAATATTATATTATAACTTAAGAGTTTCTGATGAATTCTAGACATCACGATTATTCATCACCCCGAAATAGGAAGGGACAAGATTGAATGGTACGGAAAGCAAGGAAGTATAATCGAGAGCAAATATAGAGTTTTCAAGGACGTAGAGAATTTCTAGGATAATTTTCAAAGTAGAGTAGATTGAGATTTCTAAGGTTTAGTCATTGTTGCAGGCTCGTACCAGTACAGTTACGTAACCGGTACGATATGCTCTGACCTGCATGGGCCACCACAAAAACTTGTCACGACCCGCACTCGCTTTTCGGACACGAGCTCGTGAGCAAACTAGCTACGTATCGAGCGGACTCCAGCCCGACTCGAGTACGTATAAGTTGTCAAGGTCATGGTATCATATCTAATCTAAACTATATCTCAATCCACATGAATCATATAAACAAGAATGAACAAGTATGGGTTATGGTCTGCAGTCCATTAGCATATTGTTCGATTAGACTCCAAGAATGATATGAGTCTATAAATAAGCAGATTATATCATCGTATGGAATATAAAGTACGAGAAGATAATAAAAAAATATCACAAGCAAATACCTGTATCATACATCGCAATCCTCTACCATCCTGCTCTGCTAACTAACTCCACGCAGTCGCTAAACCTGAAGAGATCATCAGGTCCTCAGAGGACTAGCAAGATACATAAAATATGTCTGTCTAACAGTTTAATCATGCAATAATATAACCAGGGTATAAACAGGAACTAGACAGAAAACTGACATGTAGCTACTGACAGGAAATTATGTACACGGACATGGGATCAAGTATGCATAAATAAACTGCTGGTAGATCAATGGATACCAACCCTCGCCCCGAATGTGGACTTGCAGGTCAGTTTCAAGACAAGTCACCCTCGCCCCGTATGTTGACTCGCAGGTGCAAAGGACAACCCTCGCCCCGTGTGTGGACTCGCAGGTTGTAGGAAAGACAAAAGAATAGCAGTTCACTCACACATACTTGCAAACATGACTCAGTCAAGACAAAGGTGATGACACGACATGACACAATCACAATACACGAGAGAACCAATCCGATATGAACTACAAGGCTAACCATGAACAAAGACTATATCTATACTAGCATGCACAATATACAAATCACAAGTAACTAATCAACTAGTAAAAATATATAATAATAGAAATATACATGTAAATAAACTGTAGAGGGAGGCAAGGTATACTTGCCTGGTGGCAGTGCGATTTACCAATAAGATACCGTCAACTAGTACGCCATAAAGTCCAAAATCCATAATTGTCTCCGAAAGCTGAAACAGACATCATCAACATTCTTAGAATAGTCATATTAGCCAGGATTGCCTGTCTCTAAGTCCAATTCTGGACACAGTGGCAAAATGGTAATTTTGGGCAAAAACGATGTCCGCTGTTGGACCCGCTTTGCACCGAAATACGTGCCAGAGTCAAAGGTCTCTAAAATTGTCAAACTACATGTCTACGGATACGATTTTCCAATACAAACCCAACCGTATTTCCAGTTTTGGATTCCGGTAGACCGTGCACAAAATTACCCGTTGAGTCGGACCGTGGGGCCCGTGAAACAGCGATTTTATCAACTGTCTCAGAATCGGACCAAACTTGGCATACAGGACCAGAAAAACGATACGGTCCTGCTGGCGTAAGTTTCGTCTCGATCTGACGAGCATGCACGAAGTAATTAGGAAATATGCAAAGTGGCTGATACGGTGAATTTTGTCGGATACGTATCAAATTCGTCGCGCACACGCGACCAATTTGAATTCCGTCAAAGCCCACACGACCACGAAGCCGTTACGCACCTTTCGATGCTTTTGGTTCGTGACCACGTTGCCCGGATTGGCGGTGTCACGACCCGCACCCTAGAGTTAGGGCACGTGAACGTAACAACGCCCAGCCTACGCCGCAGTGTCGGCGGTAGAACGCTAGGTCAAACAGTCTCTAGGGTTTCACTAGCAAAACGTCAAAACCACAAGTCATTGATTTAAATAATTTTAAAATGATTTAAAATCAGCAAAAATCATATCATGAATTAAATATCATTATTAAAATAATTATAAACACAAAATTTTAAAATTACCCTCATTTGGAAAACTGGGTGCTACAACTCTACCCACCTTAGAAAAATTTCGTCCTCGAAATTTAAGATCGATAGTACTCCTTCTAGAGCCTCTAACCTACCCAATATCTAAGGTAACACTTCCTAACACTGGAATAATAAACGGACATCTAAAAAATGTCAATCTAGGAATACCTCCAATACTGCTCTGTTGTACGGCGATAATGGAACTTCAATAGAATATGGACTGGAATCTATATCCAAGGGACTGGACCTATTTTAAAGTAGTCTTAACTAAGGATGAAAAAGAACTGATCATAGGCTATAGGTATGCTCAAACTATTATCTTCATATTAACCATCTATTAATACATTCTATTACCAAAGGAACGATGCATTACTAAGACATATAGGCCCCTATCTCTCATAACACATTTATGCTCACCAAAAGACTAGTACATCCCATCAAGGCTGATACTATAATCTCTCATAAATCTCATAAGCTACATGTTTATAGACACACATCTCCACATCAAGGACTAACCTATATATATCTACAACTGATACTAATGGGGTGACGTCCCTATCTTCCAACAATCAAGGTCTAAATTTTTCGTGACAACGCCCAGCCTACGCCGCAGTGTCGGCGGTAGAACGCTGTCCTAGGTCTCAATGCATCTAACAGTATAAGACTAAACAGTTTATACTCCCCGAATGGGGGTGACATAGCAGAATGTAAACTCAATCACATCTAAGGTAGAGCATAAAGGAAGATAGATAAAACATGAAATCAAAAAGAGATACAACAGATAGAAGTCTAAGTGTCTAAGATACAAACTCGGAATACATCTCAAAACCCAAATACAGTAATCCATAAATACAACTCAAGATGACTGAAAATAAACTATAAGCAAAAACCCTAGCTATCTATGCAACCTCTACTGTCTCCTCTAGGCTAGCAGGCAACCTCCAGGCTATCTGTAAAATTTATCAACAGGTCCAGTCAGGACAGGAGCGAGTACAGTACATCTCAACAGATCATAGCAGGTTAGAAAATATAATCATGCAGTTGAGTAAAATACAGGATCTGAAGAAATACAGTATTTAAACAAGAGAGAGAACTGTAACAGAAATATCTACTATAAATAGAGAACTAACAGTGGCTAGTGAGTCAGAGTACGAGATAGCACATGTGAACAGGACAGATTTGCACAGGATATCGAGGTGCACAGGATCTACACTACAATGGAATTGTTCACACAACTACTAGTACTCCCCCGTATCCCCAATCAATACACAAGGATCTAAACAGGTTATGTTATTGCACAGGATAGCACATGGGGCCCATATAGGGTGCACATGATAGTATACATGGGGGCTCCGTGAACATGAGAGTACAAGATTCACAGGAGTGCACATGTAAAATGGAAGCACATGAGTACATGATGAAAGTGAAACGCACATGACACAATGTACCCGATGCATCTGAGGGGGATAACATCGCATGAGAAGATCCATATAGTACTAATCCGTGATAATGTCGTGACAGCATCAAGTATAGTAATCTAAAGCAGGAATATAATTCTAAGCAGGATATGAAATGATCAGAGAATGTACTCGCCTGATATCTGAATATCCAAGGTAAAGATACTGTCCGAGGAGAGGTGTCTGGCTCCTAATTAGAACAGCACAAGTCACAACATGTCCAGAAGGGTAATATAAAGCACTATAATGCATTCTACATGAATCTAGGTCAAATTAGGCCAAAGTCAACCCTTGGTCAACTCTGGTCAACTGCACTAGTCAAACTAGGTCAAACTAGGTCATGTCCTAACCCAACAAGTCTTACTAGGCCTAACCAAGACTTATCCTAGCAAGCACACATCAATACAAGGCTATACAAGCCAACATACACCCAACTCTATATAGCATACAATTATTCAATACTCAAATAGGCAAGAATTCACATTGGATATACACTAGGTAATCTATTACTTTAAACTATATATGTCTACACATATATACACATGCATATATTGGTATTCAACATTAGGTCTATAATCATGGTATTTCAAATGGTTATATAAACTTATATATTACAATACAATATGCTAACATATATATAATATACATACATAGCTAAGTGAACTATATTCATAAATACTTATTTAAGAGGCTATGTGTGTGTATGTGAACATGGCAAAGGGGCAAGTGAGGGTTAAATGGGCATACATAGTGTATACATATCAAAGAGTGTCAAAGTGTAAGTGAACAATGTGTCAAGTATGATAGTGTCAACATAGTGTAAGGGGGTACATGAGGTAATATAGGATTTGTGTTAACATAGAACATTACATCTCATTAACTTGTATATTGCATACATTACATCTATTATTACATTACATTCATGCTTGCATTCATTCATCATTCATTTATTCTCTTGCACCACTATATGCACCATACATTACATACTATGGAACCAACATATTCATTACAAGCCATACTTATACATGCTTACATTATCAACTCATACATCATTTATTTAATCATTTACTCATGCTTGCATTTTCTATTTAATTACATAATGTATATACATTAACATGGGTTAAAATTAAATAGAATATTATATTACACACAAGGGTGCACAAAATACATATGTCGAATAATAACTCCTACTAATAATCAATACTGTACCATCTCAGCATGAATTAAAATTTAGGATTAAAGTATGTTATAGATCTATGTGTTAGCTTTTCGAAACTTCAAACGGATTGCATTTTCGTTTCCGGAAACTCCCGGAATCGCGAAAACACCGAGAACGTGTTTGTCTTTCGTATAGCTGACACTCAAATAATTCTCCAGAAAGTTACAGAAAGAATTAGGCCTATTAATATGTTTTTTTGGAAAGCTAACTTCAATATGCTTCTTCTAAAACAAACGGGAGATTAAACCGAGCTTTGAGCTAGAAGTTATGACATTTCTAAGTTAAGGCTGAAATTAAAAACGTGGATAAAAATCATGACGGATTTAGATAGTTTGAGCCAAAAGAATACACAATATATATTCTAATTATCCACAACAATAATAGCAATAATAATATGAGGAACCACACTCACAAACTTGATTATATAATCATCATGAACCATTTATTACATATATTTTTTTTTTTTTTTATTTTTTTTTTATTACATATATAAATATAGATACACTCTCATTACAATATATATTTATATATATATATATATATATATATATATATATATATATATATATATATATATATATATATAAATCTATATATGTAACATGAACACATCCACAACACAAAGGACACTCCTATGACCTCCAAATGGACACAAAATGGACACAAATGGAGATACAACCATGGGGGTCATTCCTATGGGTTCAAAATAGATCTATATGCATGAGAAAATGAAAAGGAGAAGGGATTTATACCTCCCGGTAGATCGAATCGAAGAAAAACCTTCCCGGAGCGACACCGACACGTAGAGATTTCAAAAGGACACGAACGAGCTCCGAATCCTCCCAAACTTGGATAGCTTCCTCCTTAGCTAGAATGGAGAAGGAAAGAAGAAGATTTGGTGGTGAAATGGATGGATTTGGTGGAGAAATTGCTAGGGATTGCTCTCTAGAAATTTGGGGAAGAACAAGAGAGAGAAAAATAGATGGATAATGACAAATGGGAGGCTCAACCCTATCCTTATTGTGGCTGGCCATAAATGTGGTTTTGTCCTATTAGGAAAAGTCCAAAAGCCCCTACTAACCTATTCTATGAGTATTAGGAAAGGGCTAATTGGTTGGGGCTAAATTAGTCATTCTAAAGTCTCTAATCACACTAACCTTATCCATAATAATTAGTATAACCTCTAACTAAAATATTTCTATCATGTGGACTAAAATTAATATCATGTGGGCCATACCTAACTAGTGTGTGGGTCCCACTAGAGTCAAACTACCCCCGGGTCTCCGTTTCAAGTCGGATTGAGTTAAAATTCGAACCCGACTCAAATAACCCCAAAACAATATCATAAATAATAAAATAATATCAAAATAATTCAAAGAGGTCTAATGCAAAAAATATCCTTAGGCCAAAAATGATATTAAAATATCATAATCACATGGTTAGGCTCTAGGTCAAACAGTCTCTAGGATTTCACTAGCAAAACGTCAAAACCACAAGTCACTGATTTAAATAATTTTAAAATGATTTAAAATCAACAAAAATCATATCATGAATTAAATATCATTATTAAAATAATTATAAACACAAAATTTTAAAATTACCCTCATTTGGGAAACTGGGTGCTACAACTCTACCCACCTTAGAAAAATTTCGTTCTCGAAATTTAAGATCGATAGTACTCCTTCTAGAGCCTCTAACCTACCCAATATCTAAGGTAACACTTCCTAACACTGGAATAATAAACGGACATCTAAAAAGTGTCAATCTAGGAATACCTCCAATACTGCTCTGTTGTACGGCGGTAATGGAACTTCAATAGAATATGGACTGGAATCTATATCCAAGGGACTGGACCTATTTTAAAGTAGTCTTAACTAAGGATGAAAAAGAATTGATCATAGGCTATAGGTATGCTCAAACTATTATCTTCCTATTAACCATCTATTAATACATTCTATTACCAAAGGAACGATGCATTACTAAGACATATAGGCCCCTATCTCTCATAACACATTTATGCTCACCAAAAGACTAGTATATCCCATCAAGGCTAATACTATAATCTCTCATAAATCTTATAAGCTACATGTTTATAGACACACATCCCCACATCAAGGACTAACCTATATATATCTACAACTGATACTAATGGGGTGACGTCCCTATCTCCCAACAATCAAGGTCTAAATTTTTCGTGACAACGCCCAGCCTACGCCGCAGTATCGGCGGTAGAACGCTGTCCTAGGTCTCAATGCATCTAACAGTATAAGACTAAATAGTTTATACTCTCCGAATGGGGGTGACATAGCAGAATGTAAACTCAATCACATCTAAGGTAGAGCATAAAGGAAGATAGATAAAACATGAAATCAAAAAGAGATACAACAGATAGAAGTCTAAGTGTCTAAGATACAAACTCAGAATACATCTCAAAACCCAAATACAGTAATCCATAAATACAACTCAAGATGACTGAAAATAAACTATAAGCAAAAATCCTAGCTATCTATGCAACCTCTACTGTCTCCTCTAGGCTAGCAGGCAACCTCCAGGCTATCTGTAAAATTTATCAACAGGTCCAGTCAGGACAGGAGCGAGTACAGTAAATCTCAACAGATCATAGCAGGTTAGAAAATATAATCATGCAGTAGAGTAAAATACAGGATCTGAAGAAATACAGTATTTAAACAAGAGAGAGAACTGGACAGATTTGTACAGGATATCGAGGTGCACAGGATCTACACTACAATGGAATTGTTCACACAACTACTAGCACTCCCCCGTATCCCCAATCAATACACAAGGATCTAAACAGGTTATGTTATTGCACAGGATATCACATGGGGCCCATATAGGGTGCACATGATAGTATACATGGGGGCTCCGTGAACATGAGAGTACAAGATTCACAGTGCACATGTAAAATGGAAGCACAGGAGTACATGATGAAAGTGAAACGCACATAACACAATGTACCCGATGCTCCCGAGGGGGATAATATCGCATGAGAAGATCCATATAGTACTAATCCGTGATAATGTCGTGACAGCATCAAGTATAGTAATCTAAAGCAGGAATATAATTCTAAGTAGGATATGAAATGATCAGAGAATGTACTCGCCTGATATCTGAATGTCCAAGGTAAAGATACTATCCGAGGAGAGGTGTCTGGCTCCTAATTAGAACAGCACAAGTCACAACATGTCCAGAAGGGTAATATAAAGCACTACAATGCATTCTACATGAATCTAGGTCAAATTAGGCCAAAGTCAACCCTTGGTCAACTCTGGTCAACTGCACTAGTCAAACTAGGTCAAACTAGGTCATGTTCTAACCCAGCAAGTCTTACTAGGCCTAACCAAGACTTATCCTAGCAAGCACACATCAACACAAGGCTATACAAGCCAACATACACCCAACTCTATATAGCATGCAATTATTCAATACTCAAATAGGCAAGAATTCACATTGGATATACACTAGATAATCTATTACTTTAAACTATATATGTCTACACATATATACACATGCATATATTGGTATTCAACATTAGGTCTATAATCATGGCATTTCAAATGGTTATATAAACTTATATATTACAACACAATATGCTAACATATATATAATATACATACATAGCTAAGTTAACTATATTCATAAATACTTATTTAAGAGGCTATGTGTGTGTATGTGAACATGGAAAAGGGTCAAGTGAGGGTTAAATGGGCATACATAGTGTATACATATCAAAGAGTGTCAAAGTGTAAGTGAACAATGTGTCAAGTGTGATAGTGTCAACATAGTGTAAGGGGGTACATGAGGTAATATAGGATTTGTGTTAATATAGAACATTACATCTCATTAACTTGTATATTACATACATTACATCTATTATTACATTACATTCATGTTTGCATTCATTTATCATTCATTTATTCTCTTGCACCACTATATGCACCATATATTACATACTATGGAACCTACATATTCATTACAAGCCATACTTATACATGCTTACATTATCACCTCATACATCATTTATTTAATCATTTACTCATGCTTGCATTCTCTATTTAATTACATAATGTATATACATTAACATGGGTTAAAATTAAATAGAACATTATATTACACACAAGGGTGCACAAAATGTATATGCCGAATAATAACTCCTACTAATAATCAATACTGTACCATCTCAGCATGAATTAAAATTTAGATTAAAGTATGTTATAGATCTATGTGTTAGCTTTCCAAAACTTCAAACGGATCGCATTTTCGTTTCCGGAAACTCCCGGAATCGCGAAAACACCGAGAACGCGTTTGTCTTTCGTACAGCTGACACTCAAATAATTCTCCAGAAAGTTACAGAAAGAATTAGGCCTATTAATATGTGTTTTTGGAAAGCTAACTTCAATACGCTTCTTCTAAAACAAACGGGAGAATAAATCGAGCTTTGAGCTAGAAGTTATGACATTTCTAAGTTAAGGCTGAAATTAAAAACGTGGATAAAAATCATGACGGATTTAGATAGTTTGAGCCAAAAGAATACACAATATATATCCTAATTATCCGCCGACGCACCCGCCGCCCCCGCAGTCTCCGCCGCCCCCGCAACCTCCGACGCCCCCGGCCCGCTGCACCCACGACCACCGCGAGAGAGAGAAAGAGAGAGAGAGATGAAGAGGGATTACCTTTGGGAGAGAGAGAGGAGAGGTCGCCGATCACCGCCGCGGGAGAGAGAGAGAGAGGAGAGGGAGGTCGCCGATCACCGCCGCGGAAGAGAGAAAGAGGAGAGAGAGTAAAATTTGGGAGGAATGAAAAGTTCCCTCCGTCGTTTCAATTTAAGTATGGAACGTATATTTAGCGATTGACTAGCGAAGGACCACATCCGTTGCTACGCCGACGCTATATTATAAACCTGGCGACGACCATTCCGTCGCTACGTAGTCGACAATTTATCCTGCCACTTCTCCTAACATTTCTCGCCAAATCGTCGACAGCATAGCGACGGATGAGAATCCGTCGCCATATCGCCGACGCCATGGCGACGGACTGTCGACCTTCTCTCACCCTTAAAACAAAAAAATGATATCGGCTTATCGTCGGTATGCCGTCGGCGATTTGCCGCAAATCCGTCGCTAATTGCGACGGAATATATCGGTCGCTAAACATCCGTCGCTAATTGACTGTAATTTGGTAGTGTTTGTCATGGATGAAGCCAGTATCACATGGACAAGGATAATTGTGAAACCCGTAAAATTTTAGACTGCATTTTAATTTTTTATGTGCTAGAATAATATCTAAATTGTAAATTTATGAAAAGTATTTTTAAAAAAATATATATATAGTTCACATGGATTTTTTGTATGTCAACCAGACCCGAATCCACTTCGAACCCGATTGGAGACTAAAATTATTTTTATATATTGAAATAGGATTTTAAAATGTTAATCATATTTTTAAAAGGAAATTATTGTTATAGTCCATATTTTAATTGCCTTATAATTTCCTAGCCAAAGCTTTTAATTATTTTTAGCCTGGCCTCAAACCCAAGCCAAACCATTTTTCCTAACTCATTATTCTTAAGGCCCAATAGTCCCAAACCCATTAAGGATTTATTAAGCCATTTCTTATATCAAGTCCAGCCCATTCTTTTAGGCCTTAAGCCTTAAGTTTTATTTGAGCTTTAGCTCTAAAGCTTGCTGGAAACATTCATTGTTCTAATTAAATGGGTTTCCATTCTTTTGCTTCTGTGGAGGAACCGAAGCTTCTTCGGCTTCATCTTCTCCAAACCGATCAAAACCGATCGGCCCTTCCTCTTCCCTGGCCACCGGAGTTAATGTTGGAGAGACCTTTCTCCTCCCTCAAATGGTAACTTCCCCTCTCACTCCTCCTATAAAACCCCTTCACTCCACCTTTCTTCCCATCATTCCATTCTTTTCCCAAATTCCACTCAAATTCCTAGATCAACCCGACGTTTCCGGCGAGATCGACCCCGGCCGAGCACTCTCCGGCAAACCCTAGCCCGATCCGACACCGGCGCCCGACCTCCGACCCCCGGGCCGCACCCGACCGGCGCCGCTCCCCGCGCGGCCCTCCGCCGCCGCTGACGCCGACGCTCGCCCCGGCCAGGCCGCCCGCACGTCCCCGTGCGTGTTCTGTCGCCCGATCGCGAAGCTTCCCTTCGCTGTTCCGTCCGCTTCCCGGTGCGGACCCGTTTCCGTTCCGCTTCGGTTTCGGTACACTCTGACCCGATAAATTCTTTTACTGTCTATGATGAATTGGTCCAACCCAATTCCAGTAGGAATTCGGGATTTCGGTTCGGTTCCGTTCCGTTTTCGGTTTCGTATTTTTCGTCTATTTTGGAAGTTATGTTCTGTGGATTTTTAGGAAAAATATATGCTGTGGTTATATTCTGTGGAGTTTTCCGATACTGCGGGATTTCCGTTTCATTCTCGGGTTTCCGAGAAAATTTCGGGAATAATTCTGGGAATAGTTTTTATATATAAAATTTGGTTTCTGTCTTTGGATTGGGTTCTCTGGAATGTGGGTTTGGAAAATAATGGTTCTGTATATATTTTCGGGTTGGGAATATTTTTGCAGGAAAACCGGAACATTTTCCCAGTTTTTGGTTTGACCGAAAACAGGAGGAATACTGCCGAAATTTTTGGGAAGTTTAATAAAATGATTTTTAAAATGATTTTCGGATTAAATATTATTTTAATAATATTTTTGGGCGACGACCTTAATGGTCAATGGGCCCCAGCGAAATGCAAACGCACCGGTTCGACCGGACGTTGAGGCAGAGTAGTTAAAAATGAAATTTTGGACCAGAGTCTGAGACTTCATTCTTATTTTACATTTTTAATTAGAAATTTTTGTTATTATTTTTTTTTGTAGGCAATTTACGGGACTAACCTTTTTCTCTTATTTTAATTCATGTAAAAAAATATTGTAAGGGCATAAGCCCAATTCTTATTTTGTTAATTGTGGTCTGTAATAAGTAAGTAGTGTAGCACTTATCTTTATTTTCTGGTTGTGGTTTTGTATACGTAAAATGGTAGAATAGAAATTTTATGTATATTCTCATAAATAATTAGGAATATTTATAAACTCATAATTTTCTCACTTAAAAAGATAAGTAATTATTTTATATACAAAAATACAAAGTTTTATCAAATAAAAGGATAATTGTAAGTTTTCCAAAAGAGAAATGTTAAATTGATTTTCTTGGTAAATAATAACTCATCTAGAAAGATCGTGTTTTGTTAATAAAGAAGTAAAATTTGACTAGGAAAGACAAATAGAAATTGTAACTAGACAGCTTGAGATTGCTTCTGAAACGAGTTTCCCGGAAATGTAGGATTTCAAGGAAGAGCGTAACTTACCAAATACCGAAGTACCAACTCTTCAAACCCGGAAATTAAGGCAAGTACATTTTATGTAAATTTTACAATCATTTTACAATTGTTTCATTGCAATTTTAAACCACCATTATACACGAACTCCTTTGGGAGCATTGATTGTACTGTTGGGGACTGGGGGAGTAGAATAGTGGATATGACCAATTCCAACCTTAGGATAATGACTGTGTTAGCTTTCCCCTCTTCACACGGGGACAAGCCATACCGTATCGCTAGGATACTACTGTAACCCAATCCGGTCATATTCATTATCTATTCACATCACTGTACTGAATTATTTCAAAACTGTTCATCTTTAAAATTGTTTAAAAGTGCATGTCATAAATTGTATTTTAATTGTTAAAAGTTTGCATGAATTGTACTTTGCTCCCTCCTGACTGGAGATAACATTTTAGGTATTACTGAGGATCTGGAGATGATGATCAATAGCTATTATGATCCTGACTTGTACCCGGCGGTACTCCCAGCCGATGAGGATGTTGTGGCGTCTCCATAGATGCTACATTAGTTGAGAGTTTAGTTGTTTCTTTATTTCCAGTTTATGAACTTTGTATTGAAAGACAAGTTTTTATTATCGTAAATTAAATGTTGTGGCAACTTTTAAATTCAAGCTTGTTGTTGAAATGACCTGCAATATGGATTACAGCTTACTGCCGCCGTCTCATCAACGGCGCAGGCTGGGCATGATCCGATTCGACCCAAGTATTTGGGGACCGGGTCGTGACATGTTTTTAGTGGTGGCCCATGCAGGTCTCTCAACAACTTAGGAAAACTTAGAAACAATTAGGAACACTAGAACATCATATTGCCACAACTTAGGACCGATATATCTTAATAAATATTTTTGCTTGATTATAGACGGGTAGGATACCTTGCTTATGTTTATGTCCTAAACCTTTCCAGACCATGGCCATTAATGAGAATGACAATGTTGGAGATGAGTTGTCACCTCAACATACCACACCACCACCTTCCCTGTTCAGTCCAGATCCTACTCTGCGACTTTCTGATCGCCATCATAATGCTGGAGACGCTCAAGTTCATCAGACGATGGATCCTTCAGGCTCGAGGACTGGACTGCGGACGGAGATGCTTGTCCCACCTGCCCCGCCGCTTCCAGTGAACCCCTCTGAACTCATAAGTTTGCTGCGGGAAATGCTAGCTACTCAGAGGGCTGAAGCTGAATCTCATCGCGAGCAGAACGCGATTATGAAGGAAGGAATGGAGAACTCCCACAATGTAGCTATGGCTGCACTTGGAAGGAGAGAAGTGAACCCAGAAGAGCCTAGACCAGCTAAGGTAAGTGCCATTCTAGAGGATAAATTTTAGTAATTTTTTTTTTTTTTTGAGACCATTAATAGTGATTAGAGATCATATTATGGTAAGGTGGGGGATATTGAGAGCTTCAAGAAGCAGAACCCTCGACCTTTCAAGGGAACCGAGGGAATTGTCTATGCTGACGAATGGCTCGACAGTATGGAACGTCTCCTGAGCGTCGCACGACTTCCAGAAGACCTTAAGGCAGAAGCTGTAGGACTCCAACTGCAGAATATAGCTAGCACCTGGTATCGGAATGAACCCCGACTCCAGGATAGGCAGGTCGATTGGGACACCTTCAAGAAGTTGTTCCAGAGGAAATTCTTCCCAACTTCTGAGATGCGGGCGATGGAGCGACAATTCCAGAACCTGAAGCAAGGCAATATGACTGTGGGAGAGTATGCGGCAGAATTCGGCCAGCTCAGCCGATTTGCCAAGAACATGGTGGCTGATCCTGCTGATCGTGCAGAACGATTCAAGTATGGACTTAGAGAGGAGATTCGCACTCATGTGATCTCTGGTGGAGCTAAGACTTATGAGAAGATTCTGGAGAGAGCCCAAGACATAGAGAAGAGTCAACCTGCCCGCTCGAAGAGAGATTATCCTGGAACTAGCAACTTCCAGGGTAATCAGAAGAAGCCCAACAACATCAACAGCAGCAACAATAACAACAACCGTCCTCAGCACCAGCAGGCGAGGAACAATGAAAGAGCACCCCAGAGGCAGATTCCTATCTGCGACTTTTGCAAGAGGCCGGGACATCTGGCAAACATCTGCAGGAAGAGACTAGGGCAATGTCTGATCTGTGGGTCTTCCACCCATCAAGTGAGGGACTGTCCCTTGTCAAACAACAAGGCTGGAGGAAATCAGCAGAAAGGACCTCTGCCCACTCAGCAGCAACATTTTGGGCAGCATCAGAAGACGGGGCGAGCTTTTGCCCTAACTGCAGAGGAACCAGAGCTGGAGCAGGAACCTAATGCGGATGTCATATCAGGTTACATTTATGTACATTCTCATCCTGCATTAGCTTTATTCGACTCTGGTGCAACACACAGTTTCATAGCAACCAAATTTATCTCTGCACATCACATAGTTACGGGCTTTAGCAAGAGAATATGTAGGGTTATGACTGGAGGTGGACCCCTACCTATAACGGAGACTTGTAATTGTCCCATTACAATTTCTGAACATAAGTTTGTAGCACCTTTGTTGGTGATGCCCTTGCCCAACTATGATATAGTCCTTGGAATGGACTGGTTGAGCAAGCAGCATGCGCTGATAGATTGCCACAGAGGATGTGTGATCTTCAGTCCACCTGGCGGACCAGAGTTTGAAGTCTCTAGAGCTCCGGAGGTTATGGAAAGTATTGTCTACTCTATTTCTGAAGAACCTGAACCACCTCACCCTATCATAGCGGAATTCATGGATGTTTTCCCTGATAGTCTGCCTGGGCTACCCCCAGATCGGGACATAGAATTCACTATTGATTTAGTCCCTGGCTCTCCACCGATCTCTAAGGGATGTTATAGAGTCAACCCGAAGGAGGCCAAAGAGATGAAGGAGCAGATCAACGAACTGAAGGCTCTTGGATTCATTCGAGACGGAGCTTCACCCTGGGGAGCACCTGTCTTGTTTGTACCCAAGAAGGATGGAACGGTGAGGATGTGCATCGACTACCGGGCGCTGAACAATGTCACAATCAAGAACAAGTACCCTCTGCCCCGGATCGATGACTTATTTGACCAGTTGAGTGGAGCCAAGGTGTTTTCCAAGATTGATCTCAGGTCTGGCTATCATCAGATCAAGGTCAGGAAGGAAGACATTCCCAAGACGGCATTCAACACCAAGTACGGGCAGTTCGAATTCTTGGTCATGCCGTTTGGTTTGACGAATGCTCCTGCTGTGTTCATGAACCTTATGAATAAGGTTTTCCATGAATACTTAGACCAGTTTGTCGTTGTCTTCATTGATGACATACTGATCTATTCAAAGACGAAGGAGGAGCACGAAGAGCACCTCAGGAAAGTTCTGGAAACTTTGAGGAAGGAGAAGCTGTACGGTAAGCTATCCAAGTGTGAATTCTTTCTAGACAAGGTGGATTTTCTTGGCCATGTTGTCACAGGAGAAGGAATTTCTGTGGACCCTAAGAAGATAGCTGCTGTGGAGAAGTGGCCTACCCCAAGCTCAGTTGCTGACATCAGAAGTTTCTTGGGCTTGGCGGGCTACTACCGAAAGTTTGTGAAGGATTTTGCTAGAATTGCTGAACCAATGACAAAGCTGACTCGGAAGAATGAGGAATTCATCTGGACGGAGGACTGCCAAGCAGCGTTCGAGGAGTTGAAGAAGAGGCTCACTACTACACCAATCCTTGCGCTACCCGCAGGATCCGGTGGTTTCACAATTTATAGTGACGCCTCAGGCAAAGGACTGGGTTGCGTTCTTCAACAACATGGGAAAGTGATTGCTTATGCATCTAGGCAATTACGGACTCATGAGAAGAACTATCCCACTCATGATCTGGAGCTTGCTGCAGTCATCTTTGCGTTGAAGCTTTGGAAACACTATTTGTATGGAGAGAGAGTGGAGATATACACAGACCACAAAAGTCTGAAGTATGTTTTCACTCAGAAGGAGTTAAACATGAGGCAAAGGCGATGGCTGGAGTTAATGAAGGATTTTGACATCGACTTGCAATACCACCCGGGTAAGGCTAATGTGGTCGCTGATGCACTTAGTCGATACCCAGTGGCGATGTTCTTAACCAAGGAGAGGCACCTGCTGGAGGACATCGAGAAGCTTGGACTGGAGATTGTACTACCTGGAAGGAAGGAACTGGATGCTGATTCGGTGATGATGAAGTTGCAAGTGAGTTCGTACCTGATGGACAGAGTCAAGGAGACGCAATTTCAAGACGAGGCACTTTGCAAGCTGAGAGATCAAGTGTTAGCAGGAACACTGGAGGGTTTCTCAATAGCCAGTGATGGAGCTTTGAAGAATGGTACAAGGCTTTGTGTACCGTCTGGCGAACTGAGGAACGAGTTGATGAAGGAAGCGCATCAGTCTCAATATTCCATACATCCTGGAGCCAATAAGATGTATCGGGATATGCGCACTATTGTCTGGTGGAGTGGAATGAAGAAAGATGTCACCAGGTATGTCGCTAGATGCTTGATTTGTCAACAAGTAAAGGCTAGTAGACAGAGACCTGCAGGACTTCTACAACCACTGGACATTCCAGAATGGAAGTGGGAGCACATCACGATGGATTTCGTGTCAGGACTGCCTCGTTCTCAAGGAGGGAAGGACGCCATTTGGGTAATAGTGGACCGACTAACCAAGTCAGCTCACTTTATTCCCTTCAAAGTGGGTTTATCCACTGAGAAGTTGGCAGCATTATACATGCGGCACATCTACCGGATTCATGGAGTACCGGTAAGCATTGTATCTGATCGAGACACTCGTTTTACCTCACATTTTTGGAAAAGTTTGCATGACAGCTTGGGGACACAGTTGAAGTTTAGCACAGCTTATCACCCCCAGACAGATGGGCAATCTGAGAGGACGATTCAGACACTTGAGGATATGTTGCGAGCTTGTGTCTTGGAATTTGGAGGATCGTGGGAAGACCATCTGCACTTGGTAGAGTTTTCTTATAATAACAGCTACCAAGCCAGTATTGGTATGACCCCGTTTGAAGCTCTTTATGGACGTCGTTGCCGTACACCATTGGCATGGGACGACGTTGGTGAAAGAGTACTGCTGGGTCCTGAAATGGTGACTGACGCAGCAGAGAAGGTGAAGTTTATCAGAGACAGGCTCAGGATTGCTCAAGACAGACAGAAACACTGGGCAGACAGCAGTCGTCGACCACTGACATTTGAAGAAGGAGATAAGGTCTTTGTGAAGATTTCTCCTACCAGAGGTACTATCAGATTTGGCAGAGCCGGGAAGCTGAGTCCCAGGTACATTGGTCCGTTCGAAGTTCTGAGCCGGATTGGAGAAGTGGCGTATAGGTTAGCTCTACCAGCTAATCTAGAAGGCGTGCACAACGTCTTTCACGTTTCGCAGCTCAGGGAGTATGTACCTGATGAGAACCACGTTCTGGACCATTCAGAGTTGGAGATTGGACCGAGCCTCACTATTCCAGAAAAGCCAGTGGCAATATTGGATCGAGGCGAGAAGAAGACCAGAACCTCGGTGACTCCCATAGTTCGAGTGATGTGGAGACATGATTCCCCAGGCGAGTCTACTTGGGAGCGTGAAGATGAGATGCGGGAGAAATACCCGTACTTGTTCGAGATTTGAGGTAATTTCTCAACCTAACTCTTTAAATTTCGAGGACGAAATTTTCTAAGGAGGGAAGGTTGTGAAACCCGTGAAATTTTAGACTGCATTTTAATTTTTTATGTGCTAGAATAATATCTAAATTGTAAATTTATGAAAAGTATTTTTAAAAAAAATATATATATAGTTCACATGGATTTTTTGTATGTCAACCAGACCCGAATCCACTTCGAACCCGATTGGAGACTAAAATTATTTTTATATATTGAAATAGGATTTTAAAATGTTAATCATATTTTTAAAAGGAAATTATTGTTATAGTCCATATTTTAATTGCCTTATAATTTCCTAGCCAAAGCTTTTAATTATTTTTAGCCTGGCCTCAAACCCAAGCCAAACCATTTTTCCTAACTCATTATTCTTAAGGCCCAATAGTCCCAAACCCATTAAGGATTTATTAAGCCATTTCTTATATCAAGTCCAGCCCATTCTTTTAGGCCTTAAGCCTTAAGTTTTATTTGAGCTTTAGCTCTAAAGCTTGCTGGAAACATTCATTGTTCTAATTAAATGGGTTTCCATTCTTTTGCTTCTGTGGAGGAACCGAAGCTTCTTCGGCTTCATCTTCTCCAAACCGATCAAAACCGATCGGCCCTTCCTCTTCCCTGGCCACCGGAGTTAATGTTGGAGAGACCTTTCTCCTCCCTCAAATGGTAACTTCCCCTCTCACTCCTCCTATAAAACCCCTTCACTCCACCTTTCTTCCCATCATTCCATTTTTTTCCCAAATTCCACTCAAATTCCTAGATCAACCCGACGTTTCCGGCGAGATCGACCCCGGCCGAGCACTCTCCGGCAAACCCTAGCCCGATCCGACACCGGCGCCCGACCTCCGACCCCCGGGCCGCACCCGACCGGCGCCGCTCCCCGCGCGGCCCTCCGCCGCCGCTGACGCCGACGCTCGCCCCGGCCAGGCCGCCCGCACGTCCCCGTGCGTGTTCTGTCGGCCGATCGCGAAGCTTCCCTTCGCTGTTCCGTCCGCTTCCCGGTGCGGACCCGTTTCCGTTCCGCTTCGGTTTCGGTACACTCTGACCCGATAAATTCTTTTACTGTCTATGATGAATTGGTCCAACCCAATTCCAGTAGGAATTCGGGATTTCGGTTCGGTTCCGTTCCGTTTTCGGTTTCGTATTTTTCGTCTATTTTGGAAGTTATGTTCTGTGGATTTTTAGGAAAAATATATGCTGTGGTTATATTCTGTGGAGTTTTCCGATACTGCGGGATTTCCGTTTCATTCTCGGGTTTCCGAGAAAATTTCGGGAATAATTCTGGGAATAGTTTTTATATATAAAATTTGGTTTCTGTCTTTGGATTGGGTTCTCTGGAATGTGGGTTTGGAAAATAATGGTTCTGTATATATTTTCGGGTTGGGAATATTTTTGCAGGAAAACCGGAACATTTTCCCAGTTTTTGGTTTGACCGAAAACAGGAGGAATACTGCCGAAATTTTTGGGAAGTTTAATAAAATGATTTTTAAAATGATTTTCGGATTAAATATTATTTTAATAATATTTTTGGGCGACGACCTTAATGGTCAATGGGCCCCAGCGAAATGCAAACGCACCGGTTCGACCGGACGTTGAGGCAGAGTAGTTAAAAATGAAATTTTGGACCAGAGTCTGAGACTTCATTCTTATTTTACATTTTTAATTAGAAATTTTTGTTATTATTTTTTTTTGTAGGCAATTTACGGGACTAACCTTTTTCTCTTATTTTAATTCATGTAAAAAAATATTGTAAGGGCATAAGCCCAATTCTTATTTTGTTAATTGTGGTCTGTAATAAGTAAGTAGTGTAGCACTTATCTTTATTTTCTGGTTGTGGTTTTGTATACGTAAAATGGTAGAATAGAAATTTTATGTATATTCTCATAAATAATTAGGAATATTTATAAACTCATAATTTTCTCACTTAAAAAGATAAGTAATTATTTTATATACAAAAATACAAAGTTTTATCAAATAAAAGGATAATTGTAAGTTTTCCAAAAGAGAAATGTTAAATTGATTTTCTTGGTAAATAATAACTCATCTAGAAAGATCGTGTTTTGTTAATAAAGAAGTAAAATTTGACTAGGAAAGACAAATAGAAATTGTAACTAGACAGCTTGAGATTGCTTCTGAAACGAGTTTCCCGGAAATGTAGGATTTCAAGGAAGAGCGTAACTTACCAAATACCGAAGTACCAACTCTTCAAACCCGGAAATTAAGGCAAGTACATTTTATGTAAATTTTACAATCATTTTACAATTGTTTCATTGCAATTTTAAACCACCATTATACACGAACTCCTTTGGGAGCATTGATTGTACTGTTGGGGACTGGGGGAGTAGAATAGTGGATATGACCAATTCCAACCTTAGGATAATGACTGTGTTAGCTTTCCCCTCTTCACACGGGGACAAGCCATACCATATCGCTAGGATACTACTGTAACCCAATCCGGTCATATTCATTATCTATTCACATCACTGTACTGAATTATTTCAAAACTGTTCATCTTTAAAATTGTTTAAAAGTGCATGTCATAAATTGTATTTTAATTGTTAAAAGTTTGCATGAATTGTACTTTGCTCCCTCCTGACTGGAGATAACATTTTAGGTATTACTGAGGATCTGGAGATGATGATCAATAGCTATTATGATCCTGACTTGTACCCGGCGGTACTCCCAGCCGATGAGGATGTTGTGGCGTCTCCATAGATGCTACATTAGTTGAGAGTTTAGTTGTTTCTTTATTTCCAGTTTATGAACTTTGTATTGAAAGACAAGTTTTTATTATCGTAAATTAAATGTTGTGGCAACTTTTAAATTCAAGCTTGTTGTTGAAATGACCTGCAATATGGATTACAGCTTACTGCCGCCGTCTCATCAACGGCGCAGGCTGGGCATGATCCGATTCGACCCAAGTATTTGGGGACCGGGTCGTGACAATAATAAAACCCTCCAATGATGCCTCCTTATACAGGAAGTCTTGTACCAATATGTAATTGGAAAATAACGAATATTCTTCATCTATGAACACAATCATATTAAAGTTCACAGAATTGGTTACTATCATGGAAGAATTTAAAAAAACTGAACAAATTCCACAATCTTAATATTATTATGTAGACACATTTTTCTCACAAATTATCATTCTGAGAGTTTTTTTAATATTTAATTTGGAAACGAAAGTGTGTAGTACAGCAAACAACAGAGTTCAGAAAACCAAGCTTTCGCCTACTACTAAAATTAGATCATCGAAACTGTTGACAATATCGCGGTGGTTCGAGTTTCGTTTAGAATCTGCTTGACAATTGTAGGAGTAGCGATTATGAAATAATTTTAGTGTATCGATTATTCTAATTTATTTTTTTATTTTGGAAACGAAAGTGTGCACTGCTACAAACGACGACTTCGGAAAAATCAAGCTTTCGCCTAATAAAAGACGTTCCTTCATGAAAGAACATCCTTGACGACTTCTTCGAATTTTATGAACGACTTCCCGCCAGGTTCAGTTGCTCTTATAGCCCTCTCCTTCCACTGCGACGCCTTCCTCCTCATCTCTGCCCCTTTCTCCCCCGCCAACAGCTCTCTGACCGACTCTTTCACCTTCTCCCGCTTCACGTCGTCGTCCACCTCCATCCCTACCCCCACTCGACGCACTGGAACCAGCAGTTCGGCTTCTGGTCCGCAAAGAAAGGCCAGCATATCATCGGAACCCCCGAGCTTATGGCCTCCATCGTCGAGTTCCACCCGCAGTGCGTCAGAAACCCTCCGATGGACGGGTGCCCGAGTACGTCCTCCTGAGGGCACCAGCTCGCCAGGAAACCCCTCCCTCGCGTCTCCACCAGGAACTCTCTGGGCAGAGCAGCCGACTCGTCGATGACCAGCACGTCAGGTCTGATTATCCAAAGAAAGTCGTGGCCGCTGTTAGCCAGACCCCATGCAAACTGTAGAAAACAATATTGGATGATTTTATTGATGGACTACTTCACTACTTATAGGGAGTCTAGCTCCTCTACATACTACATATTCCGATGTGGGACTAAAAGTCCCTTATTGACTCTCAACACTCCCCCTCAAGATGGGCGATAGATATTGATCATCCCCATCTTGTTACATAGCTTCGACAGACTTAATGAACTAAGGCCCTTAGTCAGACAGTCTGTAACTTGTTCTTCTGAGCGGACATGGTCAATCTTCAGTATCCCTTGTTCCAGCTTCACCTTGATGAAGAATCGATCAATCTCGATGTGCTTCGTTCTGTCGTGCTGAACTGGATTGTTAGCTATACTTATTGCAGCTGGACTATCGCTCAGAAGACGTAATGGTGCTCCCTTGTCCAGCTTCAACTCTGTCAACAACGCTTTCACCCACAGCAACTCTGACACTCCCAGAGCTATTGCTCTGTATTCTGCTTCAGCTGTCGACCGTGCTACCACAGACTGTTTTTTGCTTCTCCATGAGACCAGATTTCCTCCTATAAAAACACAGTATCCTGTGGTAGACCTTCTGTCGTCTATGCAGCTCGCCCAGTCTGCATTACAGTATCCCTCAACTTCTATGCGTCCATTCTTCTTGAACCATAGCCCCTTTCCCGGCGTTCCTTTCAGATATCTCAAGATCTAATATACTGCTTCCATATGACCCTTTCTTGGATCATGCATGTAGCGACTCACTACACTCATCGCAAATGAGATATCAGGGCGAGTGTGTTCCAGATAAATCAATCTTCCTACAAGTTTTTGATATCTTTTACGATCAACGGGCTCTCCTGCTTCTGCTACCAACTTGCACTTCTGGTCAATTGGAGTGACTGCTGCTTTGCATCCCAGCATCCCTGTCTCCTTCAGCAAATCTAGTGTGTATTTTTTCTGTGAGAGAACAATTCCTTGTTCGCCTTCACACACCTCGATACCTAGAAAGTACCTCATCGCTCCTAAATCCTTCACTTCAAACTCCTTCGCGAGTTTTGACTTCAGCTTAGTGATCTCGACTTCATCATCACTTGTGATCACTATATCATCTACATATACAGCAGGTATAGTGATATAGCCTCTTGCATGCTGGAGGAAGACCGTATGATCTGCATTTGTTTGACGGTATCCCATGCCTGTAATAGCCTTTCTGAATCTGTCAAACCAGGCTCGAGGAGATTGCTTGAGCCCGTATAGCGACTTCTTCAGTTTACACACCTTTTCTTGCGACGTCCCTCCGTTTGATTCCGTCGCGTAGCACCCTGGCGGGAGCTCTATGTATACTTCTTCTTGCAGGTCCCCATGAAGAAAGGTATTCTTCACATCCAGCTGGTACTGCTTCCACCCATAGTTCGCTGCAATGGAGACCAGAGTTCTCACGGTGCTCATTTTTGCTACTGGGGCAAACATCTCATCATAGTCTATTCCATATGACTGTGTGAATCCTTTTGCAACCAACCTCGCCTTGTACCGCTTTACTTTTCCTTCTGGCGTCTCTTTCACTGTGTACACCTATTTGCATCCCACAGCTTTCTTCCCATTGGGTAATGGAACCAGCTCCCATGTCTTATTTTTCTCCAGTGCCCCAAGTTCTTCCATTATTGCAGCTTTCCACCTTGGATCTTTCTTTGCTTCCTGCCAACACTTGGGCAACGAAGTAGAGTCTAACGATGCAATGAAGGCTCGATAATTTGAAGAAATGTTAGAATAAGACAAGAAGTTGGCAATGTCATGTTCATAATCATCAAAACGAACAGGAGCCTTACCCGCATTGATGCGAGAAGATCTCCTTAAGGGAGCAATAGGTGGTGGAGAGATCATACCATCCGAGTCGGAGAGATCCGTATCAGAATCCGAGTGATTCAGTGCGGGGGCAACATCTTCAGGAGTTGGAGCAGGAGTAGACGAGGGACTTGGTACAGTAGGCACAGGGCACGGCGTAGGCACAGTACTGGACTTCTGTTGTCTCCTTCTGTAGACTTTGAGCTCATTTTCCCTTGTTTGCTGCTCCCCCTGCGTAACATATGTATCTTCTTCTTCATTCTCTGAATCTGAGTCACTGTGCTCTCCCCCTTTCTTCCAGTTTTCTACAACCGGACACGGAACCGATCCGACGACCACATTTGGGCTTATTATCTCCCCCTCACATCGAACACCATCTGTGTTAGGTGTGTCACCAAATGCTGAACCTTCATCCGAACTATAGTATGGTTCGAGTTCTCTGAATGTAACGTCCATACTGACAAACATCTTCCGCTCGACTGGACTCCAACAGGCATATCCCTTCTGAGTCGCCGTGTAACCGACAAAGACACATTTAACTGCCCTAGGATCCAGTTTGCCAACGCCTGGCCTATTTCTTGGACAAAGCACACACATCCAAAAACTTTCGGTGGAACATTGTATGTAGTTGTCCCAGTAAGCATCTCCAACGGTGTCTTCCAGTCCAATACTTGAGATGGCATTCTATTGATAAGATAAGAGGCCGTCAATATAGCCTGCCCCCATAAGTGTTTCGAGATATTCATAGCCAGCATCATCGTCCGTACGACTTCCAGCAGATGTCTGTTCTTTCGTTCAGCCACACCATTTTGTGCCGGAGTATAAGCACATAAAGTTTGATGTATTATTCCATGAGTGGAAAAATACTCAGCAATCCGCTTATTAGTATACTCCGTCCCATTGTCAGACCGAAAATACTTAATTTTAGCGCCATATTGTGTTTCCACCCGTCGATGAAAGTCCCGAAAGGCCTCAAGGACGTCACTTTTATTCTTCATAAGGTAGACCCATGTCACGCGGGTATAACAGTCAATAAAGGTGACGAACCATCGAAAGCCGTTAATTCCGGTTGTAGGACAAGGGTCCCATACGTCCGAATGTATCATTTCAAAAGCAGCTGAACTCCTATTCCCCGAGCTCACATACGAGCTTCTGGTATGTTTTTCCAACTCACAAGCATCACAAAACAACTTCTCTTTATCAGCCCTTTGATATAAGGACGGATACATTCGACTAATAACTTGAAAAGAGGAATGACCGACACGCTGGTGGTGGAGTAGCAAGTCGACTTCAACACTACGACAGGAAGCTTCTGGTGGTGCGTCTACTACCAAGGATGCCAATGCGTTGTCCAGTCCAGTCCTGTCTAAATACCACACCCCTTATGCCATGTGCCAGTCCCAAGTCGTCGTCCTGTTCCTTTCTCCTGAAAAGTCACCGTAGGAATGTCAAAGGAAACAGTACAGTTAAGATCAAGTATAATGGCACTAATTGATAGAAGATTGACAGAAAAAGACAGAACATGTAAGACATTGGTTAGAGTGATGGAAGGGGTGCATGCGACAGTGCCTTTACCTATTACAGGGCTGGATGTACCATCAGCGGTCTGAATACTCTCCGACAATGGTAAGTGAGTATAGTCCTAAAATGCACCACGGGATCCCGTGACATGGCGAGATGCCCCAGAGTCCATAATCCATCCTGGTTGATGGACAGATGCAAGAGCACGCGCAGAATTATCAGTGCTGGTTTGGGCAAAGTAAGTGATGTGATCTCCCGAGGTAGAAGACGTCCCAGGACTGTCCGTCGAACCCAGCCTTGTGCCTCGCAACTTCTCAAGGAACTCCCGCTCAAGCGGGGTTATTTCAGCCAGTTGATTCTCTCCCACTTCCTCCGCCAGATTTGCTTTGTGTCCGCCCCTTCTACCAGCATATCCCCCTCGACTACCACGTCGGCCTCCACGACCCTGTCCTCGATCATTAGACTGATTGCGCAAGGGTTTTGGACAAAATTGGATGTAATGTCCGGAGTCACCACAATTGTGACAAACACCACCCACAGATGGAGGTTGATTGAAGGCAGCAAGGGCAAACTTTTCAACCGCGGCTTGCTCGTCCTGGTAAGAGCCCTTGTTGGGCATCAACTTCAGTCAAGCTTCTTCTTGTGTCATGACGGCTATAGCTTCTTCCAAGGTCGGAAGCGTGGGTTGGGATAGGAGGATGTTCCGTCTCTGCTCAAATACAGGGTGTAGTCCCTTCAGGAATTTCATCATACGCTGCCGCGAAATATAAGCCAGGAACGTCTGAAAGTACTTTGTGAACGCCGGTTCGACTTGTGCATCTTCCATCCCAAGAGGATCATAATGATCCAGATCAGACCAGTACTTCTTCAACAGGGCTGCGTACTCAGAGATGGTACGTTCGTCTTGGGCCACCCGATCGAGTTCATCTTGCAGTTGAAAGACCCGCATAGGATTGCTCGAGCCGGAGTACATATCTTTTAGAGTCTGCCATATATCAGCAGCAGCCTCCATTGCCTCGACATTGCCCGACACCTGGTCGATTAATGAGGCAGTCAACCACCTAGCCTCTACGTTGTTGACAATCTCCCAAACAGCAAACTCCTTTACGGAGGGATCGGCTGGCGCCTTGGCTTGGCCAGTGACATAGCCAACCAAGCCACGTCCTTTCAGCGTCCGCATCGCCTGCCGCGACCACTTCAAGTAGTTGGACGTTCCTTCCAACTTCGTCTCCAGCTTCTTCAGCTTCCCCATTTTGTAAGGTGACGGATCCACATCAGTATGGATCACACGTTGGGTTGCCTCGGTTAATCTCTTTGATAAGATATCATCAACCAAGGCCTTCATCTCTTCGGCTGTCAGTTTGCCACTGATCGAATCCATGGCTTCAGCAACTGTGAACCCTAGTCGTCGTCTTCTGCGTCGTCGTCGGAGTCTGCAACTGACCCAACTTCGTCGTCTTCGTCGTCTTCTTCGACGCCAGAGACTTTACTAATGCGCTACTAACTTGGCCAGCACCGGCGCGCGCATGTAAAGTGAACACGTCAGGACACCAGAGAAGACATGATCAGTCTCTGTATAGATCCCGATGTGAAGAAGGAATAACAAATAAAGCATTTGTTAGTTCCAAACGGCGTAAGTGAGGAACAGAGGTGGTGCAAATAAAGCATTTGACAGCCATCTCTATTCGAAATACGCCATTTTTTTTATAATTTTGTAAAAAAAAAAGGCGGCTAGGGTTAGGGTTAGGGTGTGGATGGGGCTGCTAGGGCTAGGGTTAGGATTTCCATGTCAAGAGAGGGAGAGGGAGGAGGGGGGCGGGGTGCTGCTGTGGGGGGGCTGGTGGTGGTCGGGGGGTAGGGGGGCTGCTGGTGGCAGGGAGTAGGGGGGACGGCAGGGAGTGGGGGGGGCGGCAGGAGAGGGGCTGCTGGCGGTGGGTGGGGGTTGGCGGCAGGGAGTGGGGGGGGGGGGTGGCAGGAGAGGGGCTGGGAGAGGGGCGGTTTGGGGTGGGGGGTGCGGCTTGGACGGCTTGGGCGGGGTGGGGGGGGGGGCTTGGGCGGGGTGGGGGGGGCGGCTTGGGGGGGGTGGGTTTAGTCGGCTGGGAGAAGGGGGGGTTAAAATTTTTTTTTTGTGTGGAGAGAGAGAGGTGGATAGGTTATGGCTCTGATACCATGTAGAAAATAATATTGGATGATTTTATTGATGGACTACTTCACTACTTATAGGGAGTCTAGCTCCTCTACATACTACATATTCCGATGTGGGACTAAAAGTCCCTTATTGATTCTCAACACAAACTCGTCAGCTGTTGGCCTGTCATGGTTGCCAAGCTCCCGAAGTTCACGTAGATGACCGAGTTGGCTTCTCTTCCTTCCAACCAGTCCAGGCAAGCGGAATCCTCCTTCCACAGGCTCGACCTTGCGGATTCGGGCATGGTGCCGAAGGCTTGCGAACACAGGAGGTTGAGGGGGCCGATGGGGTACACCGACCCGTAGGTCGACGACATCTCGTCGAGAACCGGTCCTTCCAGATCATCGAAACTGTTGACGATGATCGCGGTGGCTCGGCGCGACGCTTGCGCTACGTTTAGGGCGAAGTTGAAGATGACTTCGTCGGGATCGGTTGTGCGAATGAAGCTCGAGAGATCCCTCAGGCGCATGTTCGTCATTCCTGGCATCCAGTCAATGACAGTACTGTCTAGATACCCATTCACTAGATCATCCTCACCTGCAGCGATCACAAGCAAAGTTTCTTTAATTTGACCATAAAATTTTGATGATTATAAATATATAAATTGATCATTTTGTTCGTTCTCAAATAATATAATATTTTTTTAAATACAAGTTTACTGGCACAAATTAAAGACCGAGTTAATAAAGAGCAGTGCTACATGGACTGCAGTTTGACCCGCACGCCAGGTGTCGGATCGTTATTGGAGGGAGGGTTTTCGAATTTTCGGGAGTGGTACTAAGATAGCATGAGAGGACGAATGGGAGGGGGACACGTGGCGCGGGCACAGCGGGATCCCCCCTCCCACGGTCCATTTAGAGTTTCCCATTAATAAAAGGTTTGAAGAAGATGAATACTTTTGAGCGGCACGATGCCTCGTTCCACAAGCACTTTGTAATGGTAGAAGCCCATGAATCCGCAGGCACTCATCGAGCAGAAGAAGACATCAGGGATCTCGAATTCCTCCGCCACTCCGGCAGTGAAGCTCGTGAAGGTGTCAGAAACAATGCAGGTCACCGGCGGAACCCCGGAGGAGGGCTCGTTGAGCCTCTCCAGGAGGTCTCGGAACGGGCCGTCGAGTGATCCGTTGCGAATGGAGGCGCAGAGGGACTGGAGGTCCTGGTTGGAGTTGAGGTCGGAGGTGATCGGAAGGCCGTCCGGGATAGCTTCGTAGTGGAAACCATCGACGGAGCCGATCACAGAGGAGGAGCCGCCGGCGGCCGCGTTCGCGACACGTTTGTAGTTGAACTCAGTGTGGACGAAGGTGATGTGGAAGCCTTTGAAGTGGATCATGGAGGAGGTTGGCTAGTTTGAGCATGGCGTTTATGTGGCCTTGGGCTGGGAATGGCATGCAAACTGCGTGTGGCTCTCCCTCTCCTGTAGAACCCATTAATCTCTTTCTTCTTAGTTTCTCACTCTCTTTCGTGTGTTCTATATATATGATAATAGACTCCAACGTTAGTTGTTTATATAAGAGTTTGGGCACTTGTGTTTTTATTTTCGGAAATGATATTTTGTCCGGTTTGTGACTGCAAACTTGACTGCGGGGCCGTATGTCAGCCAACTATTGGCTCCCTCTATTATCATCGGACACCATCTCATTAAAATCCGGATCATGAAGTCAATTGATGGTCGTCACGTGATCTGTGGTCATGTTGAAAATCTGTGACTGCAGGCAACATAGCATGCAGTGTCCTTTCATTTTCAATAGTCCATTGTTCGTCAGCTGGGAACCAAGCAAGGTTGTCGATTCGAACACTAAAATGTTCATTTCGAATTGAAATTTAGCATAGTTCGGAGTCATATCTATTTTGTATGAATACCAGGGGCGGCCCGGGGGAGGGGCAAACGGGGCGTGGGCCCGGGGCACCAAGATTCAAGGGGCCCCAAATAATTTTAAGAGTTAGTAATATATATTATATAATATTAATATATAATAAAATAGTTGGTAAAAGAAAAAAAAATTGGCAATTACTTTTAGAGTAGTGAAAGTTTGTCCCTTCCGATTCCAGAGAGAACTTCTTGTCTTCCAATTCCAGAGGTGAATTGATGGCCAACGACAAGTGTTCCTGAAAATTGTTAATTTTAATTCTTGCTTCCTTCTTTCTTCTACTTATAATTGAATCCCAAACTCCTATTTTTCTGTCTATTTATTCTTCATGTCCTCTTCTACTGTCCATAATTTTAAAATCTACTTAGAGATTTGAAGTTAAGAATTAGGATTTTATAATCGTTGAATTGACGTGAGTTGCGGCTAAGACAATAACAACTACTCTCTGATACGATGACGCAAGTTTCGGTTGAATAATCTCCAGATAATGAACTTGAGGTCTGAAATTCGAGTTTTAATAATGAACTTGATTGTTGGTTATGCTAATAGCGACGATAACTTTAACGATCTTGAGTTGCACTGATGAATTATTGAATTTTGAGTAAACTGATTTTCAATTTTTGCATAACATACTTTGAAATGTTGTATTACGTAGTGTATGTTTAACAAATATTAGTGATAAGATGATTTGGGGATTGTTGAATTCGATATTTGGATTGATTTGAGGATTGCTAGATTTGATCTTTAGATTTGGATCATGTGCAGGAACAAAATGTTCACTATAAAGATGTCATTTTCATTGTTTTAATTAACCATTACGGAAAAGCCAATTTGATATTTAGATTGATCTAGTTTTTGGATGTTGTTTAGTCGAACTTGAGTTGGAATGAGTTATGGTGTTTGATTATTCAATTATATGAAAAATGGTGCAAGAGTTTGTCTATGAGTTTTTATTGATTTTGTAGAATAATTTATGATTTTGTATTTAAACGTGATCAAGACGCTTCTACTTAAATTTCTATGGTACTATTTTTTCAAGTGAAACAATGTTTTAACGATACCCTAAATGTAAAATGCGCTTATGATAATGAAACAATGAATCTTCTCCAAAAAAATTAACACTTTGTTTTCAATATATCCGAACAAGGGGCATCATTTTGGATTTCGCCCTGGACATTAAAATGCTCCGGGCCGGCCCTGATGAATACAAACACAAATACGACATATTTGATGTATAGAAGTTGTGCATATATAGAAGGCAAATTCGGGATAGACTACTAACCAAAGATCGACTCGTCCGCTTCAGCACACCTATACAAAACGTGGAGTGTAGAGACTCGGGACCATCTTCTCTTTGAATGCCAGGCAACGTGGTCCATGCGGCAGTATATATATTGGAAGCAATGGTGGTCTATATATTGGATGCAATTGTGAAGATAAATAGCCTTCAAGCGCGGGACAGTGCTGCTTACAGGATGTCTACTTAGGTTGCTACGGTGGGAGCGGAATTGACGTATTTTCTTTAAAAAAATTTAATAGGGATAGAAAACGGCATAGATAGTGACCTTAGAATCATCTCTACTGTCCTAAACGGTGGCTCCATTAGAAAAGTAAATAAGCTAAAAAAGTATAAAGAAAATGAACGGCCGCGAAATGAGTCCCACAACATGTCTCTTTGACGATGCGAATCGTTCCCGTAACAAATGTCTGGCAATAATTTTTTTAGATGTCTGACAATATGTATAAAACTGTACTCTATATTGCATATTTTTTGGACTTACTGTTTTCAATTTTTATCATTATTATAATGGAAGAAATAATACATCTTTTTTTTTTTTTGAAATCACACATACACACACACAATTGGGGGGCTCGAACCTTGCCGGCCCCTCCGGATGTCCGCTCTAATACCACTAGGCTAGAGAGTTCAGACGAAATAATACATCTATGTGGCTCGATCTACTGATATTCCGTCATCCAATCAGAATCTTATACCTTTTATGGGTAACCACAAAAACAACTTGAGTTCGTCTAAATGAAGTAGTACTCCGGAGTGTGTATTCAATTGCAAGTGCACATCCTTCCAAAAACTAAAAATGTTGACAATTTTTTAACTTCGTCGACAAAAAGTTAGTTGTTGAGTACTCAACTAAAAAAAGTTATTTATTAAAACAATATGTACGTATCTATGTAAATATTTGTCAAAATTTTAAGATTTTGTGAAGTAAAAAAATGGATCAAACAGAAAAATATAATAAATAAAAACTCTCTTATTATTCTCTTCTCCAATTAATACCTTTGCATGTACATGTCTATTTATATGTCGCACTATAATACAAAATTACTAGTTAAACAATTAAAATATATAAATAAAATCCTAATCTAGAAATGGACTTGGAGTTGGAATTGGACTATGACATCATTATTTCAGGCTTCGAAAACTCCAACTGCTCATAAATCATGCCAACTGAAAGTCCAAAGCAAATGCTCACCTAATGTTAAATTAGGATTAGATTCAAGTATATCTTTATAAAAAATAAAAATAAAACAGACACACACATATATAGAGAGAGAGAGAGAGAGGGAGAGAGAGAGAGCACGGATCCATATTTATATACTTGAAGTAATATGTATCAGTATAGGGGATAATGATTCTGTATTCCTATATATGATAGAAAACAGCTATGACGGGAGCGGAATCGATGTATTTTCTTAAAAAAAAATGATAGGGATAGAAAACAGCATAGATATAGTGACCTTAGAATTATCTCTCCTGTCCTAAAAGATGGCTCCGTGTTTTTTTTTAATAGGAAAAGGTGGCTCCTTTAGAAACAGTAAATACGGTAAAAAAAAAAAAAAAAAAAGGAAAGAAAATGGACGGCCGCTAAAGGAGTCCCAAAACATGTCTCTTTGAGGATGCGAATCATTCCCGAAACAAATGTTTGCGCGCGCTCCAAAAGTGTGTCATATGTATATATACTAGTGGATAACCCATGCTATAATGGCACGGACATGAATCCGGCATTCTCGACGTAGGCGTGCAGGCACCGAGCCAGCGCTAGGGAGTTCCAAACGGAGACACGGCCTCCGAACCCGGCATTCTCAACATAGGCGTGCAGATACCGTGCCAGCGCCAGGGAACCGAGCCCGGCGGAGGTGGACACGGCAAAGACCACGGTGGCGGCGTTCGGGACGACGTGGGACCTCATGGAGGCGAAGACGCGCAGGGCCGTCGCGGGGCGTCCGAGGGCGACGAGGCCCGAGACGGCTGTGGTCCAGAAGACGACGTCCCTGTGAGGCATTCCGTCGAACACCCGCAGGACGTGATCGGCGGAGCCGCGTCGGGAGTAGGCGGTGAGCAGGACGGTCTGCACGAAGGGGTCGGGCCGAAATTCGAGGAGGAGGACGTGTGCGTGGAGCGACCTGGTGGCGGCGGCGGCGGTGGTGTTGAGCAAGGAAGAGAAGGTGTCGGAGTTGGGAGGGACGCGGCGACGGAGCATTTGGGAGTAGATGGAGAGTGGGTCGGCGGAGATGGCGATGACGATGTTGAAGGAGAAGGGGTTGGGGTCGGTCATGGCGGAGAAGAGGGAGGCGGCGAATGAAGGGTCGGCGTCGGCGGCGCGATGGAGGAGGTTGCTTGCGACGAAGGGGTTGCGGAAGAGGCCGGCGACGACGGCGTCGGCGAGGATGGAGCGGAGGCGACGGAGGGAGGGACGGTGCAAGAGGAGTTAGAGACGGGGGTGCCGTTGGAACAGCTGGTTGCTCCGCACCCAACATGGGACTTCCTCCTCCCTTATAGAGAGAGGGACAATTTAGTCCTTTCATAATCGTTGAACCAAAGCACAAGGGTCGGACCAAAAACCCACTGTGCTTTATATATATATATATATATATATATATATATATATATATATATATATATATATATATATATAGCTGTCCGAAAGCTATGTTTCCAGTATTTTAGGGGTGGGGGGAGGAGGAGGGGGGAAGGAAGGAAGGACGACATTCATAAATATTTTTTTAATTTCTTTTTGAAGATGTCCGACGATACCTACGGAACTGTAAACTGTACTCTGTATTGCATATCTTTTTGGCCCACTGTCCCAACTTCTATTATTATTATAATGGAAGAAATAATACATCTACGTGGCTCGATCCATTGATCTTTCGTCATCCAGCTATGATCTTATACCTTTCAACGGTAACCACAAAAATCACTTGAGTTCGATTAAATGAAGTAATATTTGGGAGTGTGTGTTCAATTGCAAGTGCGTGTCCTTCTAAAACTAAAAATGTTGACAACTTTTTAACGTCGTCGACAAAAAGTTAGTTGTTGAGTAATCAAACTAAAAGTAGTTATTTATTACGAAAGATCAGTAGATGGAGCCACGGGGACGTATTATTCCTTTTATTTATTTGGTAGAAGTTGGAGACAGTAGGTCCAACAGACATACAATGCAGCATGCACAAAATTTCGTACGTATCCTCGGATATATCAAAAAAATTATTTATTAAAACAATATGTATGTATGTATGTATTTAAATATTTGCCAAAAGTTTAAGATTTTGCGGAGTAAAAATATGGATCAAACACAAAATTTTAATAAATAAAAACTCTCTTATTCTCTTCTCCCATTAATGTATTTTGCATGTGCATGTCTCTCTTATTCTCTTCTCCCATTAATATATTTTGCATGTGCATGTCTACTTATATGTGGCACTACAAAACAAAACTAGGACTATGAGTCATGACATCATTATTTCACGCTTCGAAAACTTCACTCCCCATAAATCATGCCAGTTGAAAGTCCGAAGAAAATGCTCAGCTAATATTAAGATAGGATTAGATACAAGTACACACACACACACACATATATATATATATGTGTGTGTGTGTGCGCGCGCGGTCTGAGTGGTTAGGAGATCGATTCGATGGAAGCACTCACCACAATGTGCGGCTCTGGCCCAAGATAGGCCGAGCGACGGTCCAGGGCCCCCTGACGAAAGAGGACACCAACATGAAACTGTATATAATAGAACTAGTATGTATCATTTGCATTTTTTTTTAACAAAAAGCATTCTGGTGTAGTCGGTACAATGCTAGACTTATATTTAAGAGGTGCTTGATTCAAATCTTGACTAAAACAAGTGGGTCTCGAACTTCGACCACTTGGACCGCATGCATCTCTCTTAACCACTAGGCTAGAGCTCACATATATATATATATATATATATATATATATATATATATATATATATATATATATATATATATATATACACACACACACACGAGAGAGAGAAAGAGAGAGAGAGAGAGAGAGAGAGAGAGAGAGAGAGAGAACACGGATCCATCCCTATATAGGAGAAGTAATATGTATCAGTATAGGATACTGAATCTTTATTCATATAGAAGATACATAAGGATAGACTTGAATCTAATCCTATCTTAAGATATGCACTTTTCAGTATTGATGAGTAAATTGGGCTAGGTATTGGGTCACCAATGGATTGGGTTTCATACCCAATAGAGGTCATTTGGATCTAATGTTTTTTATACAATACTCATTTGAGAACTAATGTTAGTAGTCCTATTTTTCTTTCTTTAGTCCCACATAGATTGTACAGACCCCATGGTTCATAAACTATCATGCCATCCTATGGAAGCTATTTTCTATCGAATCAATATCGAATTTATGAATTGATATTTCATGTTCTGTAATTATACAAACAGTTGCAAATAGCTATGATGAATGCTTATGAATGGTTTTTTTTTACCTTGACGTCTGACTATAAACGTAGAATTATTGTTTTCAAAATATACACGAAGTATTCAGTTTTCGGTTTTGGACTGAAACCAAAATCCAAAATCGAAACGAAAAGTTTTTTTAATATTTTAACGAAACTATCAAAATAAGTCAAATTAGTTAGCGACTGACTCCAAACGTATGGGACATATTTTCATATTGCAACACAATGGATCTAATGTGTTATTTTAATAGGCATCAACTATAGAAAGATAGTATGGGACATATTTTCATATTGCAACACAAACACAATGAAATTTCTCAAGGACTCTACATAAATAGTCTTTTATTTTGATATTTTCCAGTAAAGATAGAGCCTTATATATATATATATATATATATATATATATATATATATATATATATATATATATATATATATATATATATACAGAGAGAGAGAGAGAGAGAGAGAGAGTTTCTTAAAAGAAAGCCCCAGTTGGAGAAGGGCTTGGTTACTATCATGGAAGAATTTGTTAGAAATTTAGCCCGTTTTCTCTTTTTTGAAATATGCAAAAATAAAATTTAAAGTAAAATTACTGGCCTCCGGGGAAGTCTCTCACGTAGCACTGCCCTAAGAGTTAGTCGGGTCTATGTGCAGACTGTATCCGAACGCTCATAGTGGTAAAATTTTCACTCCACCGGAATCTTCTTGCCGCACACGACTTAGAGAGATTGACCCTGACTTAGCTCTTGCCCAGAGCACAAATGGAAAGAGATGGAGAGATCTTTGTGAATGAAAGATTTTCATTGTGTTTATCAACAAAGGATTAGATGTGTATATATAGTGTAAGCATATAGCTTAGAGGAATGAATTGGAAAAATGAAATCAATAGTCATAAAAACTAGACGTTGGAGAAATTCAATAGAAAATCAATGGCCTAATAATACTACATAATAACCAGCCAAATAAACATTCATTAAGGCACTAAAAATCATTCATTTGGATTGAATCAAGATGAAACATGTGGAGGAGGTTTTGTAAGTTGTGAATGAGGAGCAAGTAGTAAGCTGTGGTGAATTAATATGAGGAGTTAATGAATTTAAAGGGAATTAGGGAGGGGGGGGGGGTAATGAAGCCATTAAGAAATTGATTATAAAATAAAAAAAATTTGGAGGTTGGTTTTTTCCACCAAGAATTACAACAATCCCTCCCAAAAAATAAAGTTCCGAAATATCAGAGATGATAATCAAGAGAATAAGAGTTAAGAATTCTAGACAATTATAAAATATGCATAGATGAGATGGACTACAACCTTGAATCTCACGTAGTGACTATTTTCTTTGTCCGAAGAAGTGCTTGATGGACTATGCCTTGAATCAGACTTCTTGAACCAGATTCAAAAAATAACACACGTAGTACGCTAGAGGTACTTGGGTCTATCGAGTGGTGCGTTTGGTTGGCTATGCACACTTTTACACATTCATGAGACACTACCAAAATACAGTCAATTAGCGACGACTGTTTAGCGACGGATACTTTCCGTCGTAATTAGCGACGGATTTGCGACAAAACACCAACGGAGTACCGACGATAAGTCGATATTATTTTATTTTATTTTATTTTAAGGGTGAGAAAAGGTCTCCAGTCCATCGCTACGGCGTCAGAGATATAGCGACGGATTTTCATTCATCGCTATGTAGTCGACTATTTGACGGAAAATGTTGGAAGAAGTGGCGGGACAAATTGCCGACTACGTAGCGACGGATAGTCCGTCGGCAGTTTTCCAATATAGCGTCGGCGTTGCGACGGATATTATCTGTCGCTAGTCCGTCGCTAAATATACGATGCAGACTTAAATTGAAACGACGGGGAAAACTTTTCATTCCCCCCAAATTTCATCTCTCTCCATTCTCTCTCCCGCGGCTCTCTCTCTCCCAAAGGTGATCGGCGTCCTCTCCGGCGGCTCTCTCTCTCCAGGTAATCCTCTCTCTCTCTCTCTCGCGGTGGTCGGGGGGCAGCGGGGGCGTCGGGGGCGGCGGGGGCGTCGGGGGCTGCGGGGGTGGCGGGGGCGTCGGGGGCTGGGGTGCATGTTGTACTACAAGGAAAACGAGGACATAGAAAGTTGCAGCTTCTGTAATACGGTTCGTTACAAGCCAGTCAGGGGAAAAGAAAAGTCAACTAAAAAATGACGTCCTTACAAGTATATGCATTTTTTGTCGATCACGAAGCACTTGCAGAGGATGTATGTCTCAGAATACAGCAGAACACATGACGTGACACAACGAAGAACGCACAAAGGACGATGGAGAATTGTTATATCCTTCGGATGGAGAGGCGTGGAAATATTTCGATTTGCGTCATCCAGATTTTGCTGCAGAGCCTAGAAATGTACGTCTGGCGCTATGTTCTGATGGCTTCGCTAATGGATCGACAACTTCATCGAGGCATGAGTCTCCATCCGCTAGCGGATACGTTCCGCCAGCGGACCCACCGACGGATCCACCAGTTACTGCACAGTAGGCCCCGGAGTACCCCCATACTCAGTTTCATCCGATTACTGGGGAGTACATGCGCAGACCCGCGGATCCTCCGACGGCACCAGAGAGACCGATAAGCGAGTTTCGACGAGAGCTATGGCCCGCGGGGTCCTCGTAAGTTAATTTAAGATAATTTATTAAATTTGTTTCATTTATTCAAGTTAATAATCCAGTCGTTGCTTCTTTGTAGATTTTTTCCTTTAATGTTGCCAGGTCTCTTGGAGAAATTATCAGGGCTAACTTCCATGGTCCCTACCTCAACTTTTCGTCGATGCCCCCAAACTTGAAGTACGTCTGGCTCGACGAGTTGAGGGTATATATCTATGTCTTGTGGTTAATTATTAGTTACTCTTTAATCAACCATTTTTTAAATTATATGATAATTGAATTTGTATGTTAGACGACGTTCTGGTGGCCCTCCATCGCGAGGACGCGATCCGCAGGACCTACAGAAGCGCTACCTCGAAGAAGATACGGGATATGATTCATGATCTTAAAATGGGGCAGACGAAGCCGAATTGGATCCGACAGGACTATTATGAGGAGCTCTTGGATATGATGGATACTCCTGCGTACAAGGAGAAATCGGAGAAGGCGAATGCGAATCGACGGGCCGCGGGGCTTCATACGGGAGGATCAAGGCCCCACGCAGCGGCGCTTGCAGATCTGGTGAGATACCGCAAATTTATTTCACTATTGAATTCGGTATTATTAATATACGGAGTTAATTAAATTCTATGAAAATATGCATACCCAACGGGCGGTAAAGGAGGGAAGGGCACTAGAATCGTTCACCATATACGATGTGTTCCAGCAATCGCACAAGAGACGAAAGGTCGGGACCTTCGTCGACGATAGGGCCAAGGAGATCGATGTAAGTACTTATGTTTATGAGATTTACGTAGAATTAAAAGTATTCGGACTATAACTTAGGTAAACTTAGGATTCAAACTATAACTTAGTGAAACATAGGAACAACTTAGGTAAATCTTATAGTATAAACACATTCATTTGATAGGCTGCGTATCGTGAGGCCCTTAGTCGGGCTCAGTCAACTGCTGCCGAGGATGTCGGTGAAACGACGCCCGCCCGGACGCCCTCTTCTATGGCCGCTCGCAACGACTTGTTGGTAGATACCGTCGGCGGCTTGAAGAAAGGGCACATGTACGGAGTCGGCTCCCTAGGACCGTTGTACATGGCGACTCAGAGATTTCCACCGACACCGCCTCCTCCCGCGGCTCCGGCAGACGATGATGTGAGGTTGCAGCTTGCACAGCTGCACGATGCGGTATCGTCCTTGCAGGAGAAAATTGCCACGTACTTTCTGCCTCCTTCTGCTGGTGCCGGTCCGTCTGCTGCTGGTGCCGGTCCGTCTGCTACTGGTGGCGGTCCGTCGGTTGTTGGTGCCGGTCCTTCTTCCGTCGGTCATCTTTCTTTCAACCCTGCTACCCCTCTGGTACCGCCTCCGACTGTGACAGCACTCCTTGACCTCATGTCGCCAGAGCAGCTACGTCGACTTCTGGACAGTGTCTTCGACGGATTGCCGTCGTACATAGTAGAGCAGTATTATCGTCGGTCGCAGGAGGGAGTACCACCACCAGAAAATCGAACTCCTCCTGCTCCTTCAAGTATTGTATAAGAATACTTTTTAAATTTGGAATTCGTGGGAATTTCAGATTATAACGACGGATATTAGTTTATGATTTCTGGATAATTGGTGTCTATTTTATATTGTTTTAGGTGATGCATATTTGTGATTATATATTGGTCTATGTGATTTTTGGATAATTGGTGTGCATTATATTCGTGTGTGATTTATATTGGATTATATATTGGTCTATGTGATTGTATATTGTGATTATATATTGGTCCGATGTTCGGATGTCATGTGAACAAGGAAAGCTCTGTAATTTTTTTTTAAATATCTCAGTTAGTGACGTACTAGTGACGGGTTAGTGACGGATAACATCAGTTACCTGACATAGCGACGGATGGTCGACAGATAGCCGACGGAATACCTGACATAGCGACGATCAGACGGAACATCCGTCGGCAAGGTTCTGATGGTATGAAAGGTGCACAGAACGGTAGCGACGGACATTCCGTCGGTAAGCCATTAGTGTCTCGTCGGATTAAATTTGGCGACGGATATTCCGTCGCCATGTGTATCGGCTACTTTGCGACTGTTTGGCGACGATTGTCGACGGATTAGCGACGGAATATCCGTCGCCATGGTTCTGGCATTGTCAAGCATTTCCAGAACCCGATCGACGGATTATCCGTCGCTAAGCTGTCCCTAGTTAGCAACGATGGTCGACAGAATAGCGACGGAACGATACCCTCTGATACACAGTAACGACGGTTTACCGACGGACTGTCCGTCGCTAAGAGTCTTTACAATTCAATACCCGATACTTGAATTCGACGAAAGACCGTCGGTAAGTCATCGCTAATGCAACGAATAATTACGACGGGAAGCCGTCGCTATTCCATCGATTGACGACTACGTAGCGACAAATTTTTTTTAGCGACGAGCTGATTTCCGACGGATTATTTTGACCAATATCCGTCAGTGATCCGTCGATAATACGGTTTAGCGACGGATGGTCGACGGATGTGGCCGTCGCTAAAGCAATATATTTTGGTAGTGAGCGTTGTCTAGGATCGCCCTGTCCTATAGTCGCTGTCACGACCCGCACCCTAGAGTAAGGGCACGAGACGTGAATACGTCCAGCCTACGCCGCAGTGTCGGCGGTAGAACACTGTCCTAAGTCACATGAATATAATAGATAATAGCACGATATGAACAGAACTCAAGGAAATGAAATAGATAATAGCAGTCTAAGATAATCCCAGCAATACAAGGTCTCAGATAAAAGAATATATACAAAACTGATCTCCAAAAATGTAGTCTAACTAGAACATGATCCAACTACATAAAGATAATAGCATAACTATCTAGTCTAGGCAGTCGGGGAAATATCCTCAGCTACAGCTGGGTCCTCCTGGGTGTCCAGCTCAAAGGTGTCATCTAAGGCTGTCCCGTAGTAGGTGTCCAGGCAAGCCTCCTCCTCGTCCTCTGTAATATTTTCAACAGGTCCAGTCAGGATAGGAGCGAGCACAGTACATCTCAACAATTCATAGCAGGTTAGAAAATATGAACATGCAGTAAAGTAAGATACAAGTACTGAAGAAAAACAGTATGTAAACAGGAAGAGCTGTAATAGAAATATCTACTATAGATAGAGAACTAGCAGTGACTAGTGAGTCAGAGTACAACATGAACATGTAAATGGCCTGGAATGATTCAATGAAGACACTACGGAATGATTCAATGAAGATACTACTGGTGTATTATTCACATGTTCACTTCTACTCCCCCGTACCCCCAATCAATACACAAGGATTCAGCCAGGTTATGTTATATGATTCCATGCAAGGCCCACGAAGGGTGATACATGGATGTCCCATAAATGGGGAGTCTGGGGGTTACCCAACTGTGTAAGATTCAAGAGACTCTGTGATCATGAGGGTACATGTCACAAGTAATCAAGTGAACCAAGAGCATAGTGATACGCCATGTAAGTGAAACGCACAGAACACGTAGTACCCGATGCTCCCTAAGGATAACATCTCAAGAAAGGATCCATATAGTACCAATCCGTGTGACCGTCGTGACAGTACAAGTAAAGTAATCTACTACAGGAAATAATTCTAAGCAAGATATGAAATGATCAGAGAATGTACTCGCCTGTAACTGAGTGTCCAATATGAAGAGTACCGTCCAAGGAGTGGTGTCTGGCTCCTAATCAGAACAGCACAAGTCACAATAAGGCCAGAATAGCAAAATGGAGTCCTACTATGCATTCTACATGATTCTAAGTCAATCTAGGCCAAAGTCAACTCTTGGTCAACTTTGGTCAACCCTAGAAGTCAAACTAGGTCAACTTTGTCTAAACTAGGCTAAACTCAACTAACTAGGTCTAACAAGTCATGCTAGGCTCTAACAAGGCTATACTAGACTGCACACAACATTCAAGTACTCATACACCTATGCATATACAACACTATGTATATAGATACAATTATTGAAGTAACACTATGCATTCCTAGGCTAAATATTATATGTATACATATAGATATACATTCACACCTATATATATAGGCACATTACATTCACCTTAGATTAGACATAGGTATATATATATGTGCTATGCATACATAGAGAAGGGAACCATATGGTGTGTGAATATGTGTTCAGAAAAACAACAGTGAAAGAAGAGGGAAGAGTGTGTGTGTGGGATCAGGACAATACAATGGGCTATGTGTGTGTGGGTGTACAGGAATTTAATAGTGAAGAGTGTGTGCAGGAATATAGGCAGTGACAACAGTCCTGTTCTCAGGTTGATACAAGGAGCTCAGTTAAGTGAAGGTGCTAGAGTGCAATCCAAACTGGACAGTGTGTGATCAGGTATTAAGTGCAGGAATTGACAAGGCAGTGCAATAATTGAATAACTGAAACCATGGTGAACATGTATCAAAAACAGGGATCACACAGATTTCTTAGAACTAGAAAACAGTGGAGAAGAGCAACCATGTGTGTGAAATGAAACAATGTGAAATCATAACAGTGTACAGGAAAAGAATCAGTGAAGAGTGGACAATGGGTGTCTGTGTACTCAGAAAATCGGGAATATGTTGGAAGGAATTAATAAGCAGTGGAAGGATGTGTCAAAGTGACAGTGTTCAGGAAATAAGCAACAGTGAAGGAACACTCATAACAGTGGGGAGAAACACACAGGATATGTAAGGGATTTAATTCATTTATCATTCAAACAATTCCTAGGAAATACATTCAAGTTAACACTCATGTAGTTCTCAGGTTTAGGCATGTGTAGGTCATGTAAGCTAGTATTAAGAATTTACAAAACCTTAATGCAAAACAGTGAACAACAGTTCAGTTGCTCAACCTAACAGTGAAGAATAAAGAAGTTCTCAGGTTTAAACACCCCAACAGTCCTAACATGATATCAACAATTTAAAGAACAACTGGAAATCAAAACAGTGGACAGTGTGATACAAAAACTCAGGTTGACAGGAGAACAGGAAAAAGGAGGTTAACATTTACCTACTCTAATTCTCAGATACATATATAATTTAGTACACAACTTCTCAAAACAAGATCAATGTTCATAACATCTCAGTTAAAGGCTTAGTTATGTTACACAGGGACAATAACAGGTTCATGAATAAATCAAGTATTTGAATGAAACCACACAACATCATAATTTCATTCTCACAAACAAGAGCCCAAAATCGTATGTAAGAGCCTAGTTTATATGAAAAGTAACATGTAGGAAATATCAACAGTAAGAAACACATAATTTAATAGGTAATGAAAGCATTGGGAAAACTGGGAAAGATAGGTATCAGTGTGTATCATACATTCACAGTTCAGACCAAATCAAACCAACAACCCATTATTAAACCCAAACAAAATGTAATCCTACATAAACAGGGATTAAACATGATATTTAGGATCCAAAAGAATCATTAAACATAATTTAAAAACATTCAAAAATGATTTGACATCAGAAAAACCAATCCAGAACACTCGACAACACAGTGTGTCCCCGTGCAGTGTCTCGTGCACCCCCGACACGACACGAGGGGTCGTGCCACTTGGGGAGTGTCGTGACAGACACTGCCCTGACGTGTGTGTCAAATATTACGTGTCTAAGCATCGTGTCCAGAGAGATCTTGCCCCCGAGTAGCAGGGGATTCCCTGTAGCAGCGTGCGACGTGTGCACGCGCGTGTCCAAGCTATTAAATCGACACAAAAATGACACGACACCAACACTCAAATGCAGGGATCGAAAGACAAGATCAAATCTATCAGTCCTATTCAAAAACAATGAAATAATTCGATCGAAATGCCCTTTGAGGCATTTCGTCGAACACCAAGCCATGGTCACTGATACGTGTCCAGAACGGACACGAAACCACTGACACTCGACACAAAAGCTATCCAGACCTTAGGGGGAACCTTAGGGCTTCCTATTGGTGAAGACAAAATGGAAATCCATGGAGGAATGGGGAAGTTACCTCTTGAAGAACAATGGGTGGAAAAGTCCTCAAATGCAATAAACTCCTCAAGCCTCTAAGTCCCATAAATTGTTTCTTCCTGCAACCAAATTTATTCCAGCAGCAAGAGGATGAATTTTAGGTCCTAATGAAATTGGTTTGGGGAAGAAAGGATTCAAAATGGATTTTTAATGATTTTTGGAAGATGGGACTCACCTCTTTCCTTAGAACTTTTGAAAGAACCTTAAAAGAGGCTAGCCCTAAAAACTAGGAGGGATTAAATAGGGGGGAGGGGCTGACCTAGTGGCCGGCCAAGCTAGGGCTAGGGTTAGGTTGGGCTAGCTAGCTAGTCCTATCTAGTTTAGTCATAAAATGACTTGTGAAACCACAAGCCATTTATCAAATTACTTGATTCCTAAATTCCTAATTTAAGTTCTATGAATCACTAACCACTAACTTAAGTCACACTAGGTTAGACTTGGGTCACTTGACCTAACCAAGCCCAACTAACTAGGGTTAGTTCCTAGGTTGGTCTACATGAGTCAAAACTAGTAAAAAATCTAACTAGTCCAAATAAATCCAAAATAAATCCTAAAAATTCCCATAAATCCTAATTAATACTAATAAATTTTATTTCTCCCAAAAATGACAAATTTACCCTCAAACTAGAAATGTGGTAATGACAAATCTACCCTCCTTAAAAGAATTTCGTCCTCGAAATTGAAAGGCGAAATACAACTGATGAGAAGGATAGAAAGTATACCTCATGGTCCAAAAAGATAGGGGTACCGCTCGCGCATCTCATCCTCCCGCTCCTAGGTAGACACTCCTGGAGAATGATGCCTCCATGCGACGCGTACCAAAGGTATCACCTGGTTCCTCAGAACCTTCTCCCGTCGATCCAGAATCTCCACTGGCTGCTCTGGATAGCTGAGAGAAGGACCCACCTCAATCTCCGAATGATCGAACACATGGCTAGGGTCAGCCACGTACCGTCTCAACTGTGATACATGGAATACGTTGTGGACCCCCACAAGTGCAGGCGGCAAGTCTAGCCTGTAAGCCACGTCACCGACTCTCCCGCTGATAACGAAAAGGCCGATGAAGCGCGGGCTAAGCTTTCCACCTCCACCAAAACGTATCGTACCACGAGTCGGAGATATCCTTAAGAAAACCTGGTCTTCGACCTAATCACAAGCAAGATCTCAATTAATATAATAAACAAACATGATCAAAAATCACAAACAAACAACCTAAATCTAATCCTACTCTAATCTGTACCTCAAACTCCAAGGGCCTCCGGTGGCTATCGGCCCAGTGCCGATGTCTGTCCTGTGCCATACGAAGTCTGTCCCTGATGAGCTTCACCTTCTCGGCCGCATCCACAATCATCTCTGGCCCCAGCAAAGCTCGCTCACCAACATCATCCCAGGATAAGGGTGTACGGCACCTACGTCCGTACAGAGCCTCGAAAGGTGACATCTCGATGCTGGCCTAGAAACTATTGTTATAGGCAAACTCCACCAAATGAAGATGATCCTTCCAGGAACCTCCAAAGTCCAGAACGCACGTCCGCAGCATATCCTCAAGGGTCTGAATAGTCCGCTCTGACTGTCCGTCCGTCTGGGGGTGGTATGCAGTACTGAACTTGAGCTGAGTGCCCAAGCTGGTCTGCAGACTCCTGCAGAAATGGGAAGTAAAACGGCTATCCCGATCTGAGACGATGCTGACCGAAACTCCGTGAATCCTGACTATCTGCCGCATATACATCTCCGCCAGCCTCTCTGTAGACGTACCCACCTTGAATGGCAAGAAGTAGGCCGATTTGGTCAACCTGTCAACGATGACCCAAATCGCGTCTTTCCCTCCTGGAGTACGCGGCAATCCTGAAATGAAGTCCATCGTAATATGCTCCCATTTCCACTCGGGAATGGGCAGCGGCTGCAACAATCCACCGGGCCTCTGTCTCTCTGCCTTGACCTGCTGACAGACCAAGCACCTAGCTACGAAGTGGGACACCTCCCGCTTCATTCCTGACCACCATACGTGCTCCCGCAGATCTCGGTACATCTTGTTGGCACCCGGGTGTATAGAGTACTGAGATCTATGGGCCTCCTGCGTAATCTGCTCTCTGAGCTCCCCGCTAGGCACACATAACCTGGCACCGTACCTCAGGGCACCATCCTCTGCAAGTGAAAACTTAGGATCCCCCACTCCTATACTGATCTGCTCTCTGATACTCTACAAAGCTACATCCTCGAACTGGGCCGCCTTGATCCTGTCCACCAAGTCTGACTGAATCTGCATCCCCCATAGCTGCATCTGCACTCCCGGCACGATCACCTCAATCCCAAGGCTCTCCAAGTCGGCAAGCAAATGCCGATCCATGGTCAAACACATGGCTGTCGGATACCTACTCAAGGCATCGGCAACCACATTAGCCTTCCCTGGATGATACTGTAGTGCAATATCGAAGTCCTTCATCAACTCCAACCATCTGCGCTATCTCATGTTCAACTCCTTCTGAGTGAAGACATACTTAAGGCTCTTGTGATCTGTGAAGATCTCCACCCTCTCACCATACAGATAATGCTTCCACAGCTTCAAAGCAAAAATCACTGCTGCCAGCTCCAGGTCGTAGGTAGGGTAGTTCTTCTCATGGGAACGTAATTGCCTGGAAGCATAGGTAATCACCTTCCCGTGCTGCTGCAACACACAACCCAGCCCCTTCCCTGAAGCATCACTATAAATAGTGAATCCACCTGATCCTGAAGGCAACGTCAGAATCGGAGCTGTCGTCAGCCGCTTCTTCAACTCATCAAAAGCTCCCTGACACTCTTCTGACCAAACATACTCAGCATCCTTCCGGGTCAACCTTGTCAACGGCTCTGCAACCCGGGAGAAATCCTGCACAAATCTCCGGTAATACCCTGCCAGCCCCAGGAAGCTCTTGATCTCTGCAACTGAAGTCGGCGCTGTCCATGCCTCAACTGCCACGATCTTCTTGGGGTCAACTGAGATACCATCTCCAGTCACCACATGCCCCAAGAAGTCCACCCGATCCAAGAAGAACTCATACTTGGAGAGGTTCCCATAAAGCTGCTCCTTTCTGAGAATCTCCAGCACTATTCGCAGATGCTCCTTATGCTCCTCCTCAGTCTTGGAATATATCAAGATATCATCAATAAACACTACTACAAACTGGTCCAGATACTGATGGAACACCTTGTTCATAAGGTTCATAAACACAGCTGGTGCATTGGTTAGCCCAAACGGCATAACCAAAAACTCGAACTGCCCATACCGCGTCCTGAAAGCGGTCTTGGGAATATCCTCCCCCTTCACCTTCACCTGGTGATATCTCGACCTCAGATCAATCTTGGAAAATACCCGAGCTCCGCTCAACTGGTCAAACAGATCGTCGATCGGCGGCAGTGGGTATCTGTTCTTGATCGTGAGGTTGTTGAGTGCCCTATAGTCAATACACATGCGTACTGACCCATCCTTCTTCGGCACGAACAACACTGGTGCACCCCATGGCGACGAACTCGAGCGGATGAAGCCCTTGTCCTGTAGCTCATCCACTTGCTTCTTCAGCTCCACCAGCTCGCTGTTGTTCACCCGATAGACATGCTGAGAGATGGGTTCCGCTCCTGGAATCAAGTCTATCGAGAACTCTATGTCTCTGTCTGGTGGCAGTCCTGGCAACTCCTCCGGGAAAACATCCATATAATCTGCTATCAAGGGGTGTGGAATCGTCTGCACCTCGACCGAGACTCCACAGAAGACTCCGCTGCTCTGCTCTGCCTGACGTCTGGAGTACTCGAACTCTGGCTCCCCTGGCGCTCTGAATAGAACTCTACCCCCTCTGCAATCAATACTGGTGTGGTGTCTGCTCAACCAATCCATGCCTAGTACTATATCATAGTTCGACAATGGCATTACGAGCAGGCTCACCTCCAACTCACGATCTCCCAAAACTACTCTCCGACCCTTACAAATATCACTCACGAGGATAATACCACCCCCGGTCGTGATCTTGTAAGTCCTAGGCAATGATTCAGCTACTATACCATGTCTAATCGCAAAAGATACTGAAATGAAGCTATGCGAAGCACCGGAATCGAATAAGGCAAATGTTGGACTGGAGTCGAGAAGAATCGAACCTGCAATCAGCTCTCCGATGGCCTCTACATCCTCTGCTGCCATGGCGAATCCTCGCCCCTGCTGGCCTCCCCTGGCCTGCTGCTGGTGCTGGACAAACCTCTGCTGCTACGTCGGCAGGGCTGGTCCCCGCTGCTGTCCTGCTGGAGCCCTGGCTCCTCCTCTTGGGCCTGCTCGTACTATGCGGCACTCCCTCATTTGGTGGTCTGCTGAACCACACTTCAGGCACTGGCCCAGCCTCCTCCGACACTCATTGGCGACATGCCCGGGCTTCTTGCAATAGACACAAGTAATACTCTGCCTCTGTCCCTGCTGGTGCTACCTCGGCTGCTGCTGATGCTGCACTGGCTGGTGCCTCGGCTGCTAAAACTGCTGCGGCTGGAACCTCTGCTGCTGGTGATGCTGCTGCTGAAAGTGCGGCCTCTTGGTCGGTCCTCCGCTACTGCTGCCTCCCTGGGAGTCTCGTCCCCTCTTGAGCCTAAGCTCAAGATCATCTTCTGCAGCTAGTGCGTCCACTAGGATCTCCTCAAATATAGTACTGCGGGCGTTCTTGGTGTAGGACTTGACCTCCTTTACCAAGCCCTTCTGGAACCTCTGGGCCTTCGTCGTCTCCGACAAGTCCTCTACAAATCTGCCCAGGCGGCAGAACTCTCCTGCATACTCCTCCACAGACTGACTCCCATGAACTAAGGCCTCGAACTGAGTCTTGAGGGCTCCCACAGCTGCCTCTGAAAAGAACTTCTCCTTGAACAGCTTCTTGAATGCTGCCCAAGTCTGTCCTGCTGTGCCGACCCTTGGGTCGGTCTGGTACCATGTACGGGCCAGATCCTGCATCATACTGGCCGCTGCCTCAATCTGGAGCCTCGTCGGAATCTCTGCCAGCTTGAAGATCTCCTCCATATGCTCGATCCACTCATCGGCATACAGGATCCCCTCTGTCCCTCGGAAGTATCTCGGGTGCATCTTCTGGAAGTCTTGGATGCCTTTCTTCCGCGGCTGGTACGGCTGCGGGGCTGCCACTGGCTGAGCTATGACCCTCTCCACTGCTGTCACTGCCAGCTCAATGCCTCGAGTGAGCTCTGCCGTCTGCCTCTGCTGCTGAGTCTGCTGACCCTCCATGTACTTCCTGAAGAAGGCTAGTAGATGCACTGCGTCCACTGTCCCTGCAGGTGGCTGTCGGTAGGGATCTTCTGGGAGAATTGTGTAACTCTATTTTTCTGAAATTTTGAAAATTTTTAAAAGTTCTTAAATGATTTAGGAATGCTATTATATTTTTGTATTTTAGTTATCATTTAAATTTTACTTGGGCTAAATTCATTCTAAAGCCTATACTATCATTAGTGGCCCATTATTGAAGCCCATATCCAACCTTTAATTCGTAAAAGGTTATTTTCTCTTCACACTGTGTTATCAAGCTGAACTCGAATTTCAAATCTTAACGGCCGAGGGAGGTGGCCATGTGCTCTCCCTTACCTCTGTCATCTAACGACCTGTCAGAGAGAGGGGCAAGAAATTTCCCCGCCAATTGGAAGCCTGAGCCTCACGCTACCTGGCCTATTTAAGCCACCCTCCTCAACTGCAACAACCCACTCCATTTCTTTAACCATTCCTTCTTTCTTCCGAAAACTCTATTCTGGTTTAGCCATGGCAAACCACCATGCCTCGACGAACCCTTCCCTTGATTGACGGACGACACGAAGAGTGGGACGCAGCAGCAGGAAGCAAGGAGGGGATCGACTATTTTCCAATCGAGTGGGTGAGTTATTTTCAATCAAATTGATCCTTGGTTCAATCTTCCTTGATCTGATCCCTCATCGAAATAACTTGTAGTTGGATTTGGAAAATTCTTCCTCAAGCTCTTGATCTGTTCAGGAAATTACCTCTGAGATCGATCGAAGAGGTATATGTCTTGATTTGATCCAATGTTCCTGTTGTGCTTTTCTTTTGATTTAGTTTCTTATTTGTTTTGGGAGTTAGATCGAGATCTAGAATCAAAGTGGATCTCAATTTGTTGATCATCCTAGCTCGTGAATTAGAACATTGGTAAGTCCTTCATTGATGGATTATTGAATCTATACTCGATTGATGATTAGACAACCCATGGTGATGTTATTTTCTTTAGTTTCTATAGAGTTTTGATCTAAGAGGAAGAGTGAGAGCTGTGCCATTGTGTCAGAATCAAGGTTGACTTATCCTCAGGTAATTTCCTTAACTATTTGTAGCATACGCTGTTGTTTTAGTATTGTGGCTTTTACAAAGTATTTATGGGTTGTATCAGTGATAGGAATGTCTGTGTTAGTTGAAGTTTTAAATCCTAAATTCATTTTCAGAGCTACAGCCATGATTGACTGTGTATGGGTGTTTCCATGGCCTCCCTGTTCCATAGCCAGTCATTAGTGAACATTCAATTCCTATTTCATAAGTCCAGACTGACCCTACTAGATGTCTTTGTCTGAATCCTCAACAGGGAGGGGAAAACCAATTAAGAGAGGGTGTAGGAAATTCCTGGAGACAGGAATTTATGAATATTTCATACTTTAAATGCAGTGTTCAACTGAGTTTAATGCCCGTGTTTGATGCAAGGTTTCAAATGTGAAATCAACCTGGGAAATTGTGTTTATGGACTCATACATCAGTCCTACTTAGGAATGACTGTCTCAGGATTGTTTGATGCAGTACTTATTCTCAATTTTTGTTATGATATGGATGTCAGTTCCATCTTGTGACTGAAGCATCCCCATAACCTGTGAGGAATTAATATTGAACTGATAACTTGTGTTATGTCAGTTCTGTATCAGGACTGACCAATTGAACCTGTCTTGTGTTAGATGATCTCCCTCTGATATGGAGCTAAGGTTTTAACCTGGAGTTAAGGGATGGATTGATTAATAGAGTTTTTCTTATTATTCATCTATCTAGTATGAATGCAATGATTTAGGACACATGATAGAGGTTCACTCAACCTAAGAATTTATGCAAACAGACTATGGATAGCAGTCTCACCCTTGTCCTGCAACTTGAACAAACATCCTGCCACTATTAGCAATCCTGTTAGGGAATGTATAGGTTGGTCTTAATTATTTTCATATCTAAGTCCTATTTCAACTTGTAATTTTAAGGCATAACCTACTTGGTAACATTGAATTTGGACTGAAGGTTAATCCTGTGAAAGACTGAGTGTTAGCATAATTCAGAGTGATGGATTGGAATACTATTTTTCTTTTGAACTGAATCATAAAGGTACTCGAAGGAGACCTGAGATTAATAGAACTGCCAATCCATGTCCTGATTTTTGAGTATTTGGCTTGTTCATTTCAGCCAACTTTTAATTGCAAGCCAGTTTCAGTAATCTGGGAGCCATGGTTGGACTATGTATATCAGGTTTACCAGGACTAAAAGGGTTCTAATTTAGGATTATATGTATCAACCTTGGACTGAAACCTGTGTCTTCCTATTCAGGAATTATTTTCTTACATCTGTAAGATCAGACCCCAGACCATAAATGATAGGATTAGTTAGACTGATACTTAGCATTAGCTAAACCAAGAGTATCATTCCTATTTTAGTTTGAAAGGATTCTCAGGTTTGCTAGTACTAAATATTTCCATGTTTTACTTAAGACTGTTTATTCCATAACTTGAGTGATTGTGTAGTACCATCATGGTGGTCCAGTCACTGAAAAACTGAAATTGATGATACTGGCTGGTCAACCTAGAGACATTCAGGAATTTTGCAGTAGGATGGACCATCTGGATTTGCAGGATTATTCATGAGGATGTGAGGAATTTTGTTAAAACCAAATTCTGGAACATTGGTGTAGGACTGTTAGTCTAGAAAGTGAAATTGCAGCAGGGAACATTGGTGTAGGCTAGTCTTGGACTGATACCTGCAGGGTTTTGGTTTCTTTAGACTTAAACTATTTCTTTTATCACAATAACTTGAGCTAGGTTTGATTCTTGATCATTGCATAGAGGACAGTCGAGTTGAAATCAGTTTTCCTATTTGGACTGATTGATACCTACACCAAGGAACCATTGCCAGGGCTGAACCAGCAACCAGTTTTAACAAATTGTCCCCTGTCCTGTTTAGGATTGGAATGTTTAAGTAGACTTAGATAATTAGATACTGGTTTTGGTTATGACTATGAGCACAATTCAGTCACAAATGTTGACTGAACCAGTGTCCAAGTGTAAGCAGGCTGTTAATCAATTTAGGATGGTATGGGCTATCCATCACTCAAGGGTTTACCCTTGTAATTAGAATACAAACCCTCTTGTAAGTACATGGTTAGAATATTGTAGAGTTATAGTAGAAGTTGACTAGTTTTATAGTTAGAATTTAGAATTATTTAGTGATCTTAAGTTAAATATCAACTTTACACTTTGACTTATCAAACTGTAATTACAAACAGGAGGATATCCAGCTTTATTGCCTACATTTGATCACCCGGAGACAGGCAAGTATACTCCTCTGAATTGTTCATTGCTCATGTCTTCATTATCCTTTCTTGTATCTCTTGATGACACGATATATCACGATATTGTCTCATTTCATGTTCCATGTTTCATTGTGTCTGGGAGGGGAAATACTATAGAGATGTGATCAAACCCTGTTACTATCCCTGTGAATAGCTTGGGTCCCGCATCGTGCACGCGGGACCAAAGCCGTACCATTTTATTATCATTGCATCTACCCAAGCCGATCACACTCTAGAAGTATTTCAAATATTACAAATGTCAGGATTCAGTATTGTATCTCAGGATTTCATGGTTGTATTTCATGTTCAGGCTGTATTTCATGTTCACTTTGTATTTCATGATTCAGGTTGTATTTCATGTTCAGGACTCTTACCATGTTTCCCTGTTTTACTTTCAGTATTCCTATTCAGTTCATGCCTTGTTCTCATTTCCTGTACTTTACATTATTCCTATTTTCTTGATTCATACCATGATGTACATGTTCATTTCTTTGGATATAGTTTGCTCCGCTCCTGAATAGGATATGTTGCAGGTGAGATGGAGGCTTTATGTGATACATTCTATGGCGAGGAGCCTATTGATGCAGGAGAGCTAGCTGGTGCAGCTCATGACTTAGAGGCTGCAGAGGCCTAGAGATTTCCTTTAGTTTTTCCTATTATTTCCATGTATTTGAGACTAGTAGACTTTCTAGTTTTCTGGAATGTAATAAGTTATAATATTGTACTTTACTCTGGTTGGGACACATTATATAGATGCTGTGATTTCATTTCACGTTCATATTATCTGGTTAGTTTCCCTAGATTGGTACAGCTTACTTTGTTGTGTCTAACAACAAAGGTTGGGCGTGTCCGACTCGTATCCGGTTATTCGGGAGCGGGTCGTGACATGTTTTTAGTGGTAGCCCATGCAGGTCCAGCCTAATGGTACCTAGGTCTTAGTGTACTATTGGGGGACTTGATTTCACTAGGAAAACTTGAACACAGCATAGGAAAATCGGGAATTAAGGGTATATCAGGTTTATCATGTTTTCAGGTGCATTGATTATTATAAAAACATTGTTTATTAGGTTTTAGGGTTTGTCGTTCAACGAAGTTTTCTTTTATGCAGGATGGTTGCCACAAGGAAGACCGCAGATCAGACTGGAGTTGCAGGCAGTTCTGGAGTCGCAGGCGGTACGGAGCAGCCCACACCAGATGTTCAGGCAGATCAGCTTCCGCCAGCGCCTCCTATCTTTCCAGCACTGCCGCCGACGATGACATTTGACGGCAACCAGGTGATGGCGATGTTTCAGCACTTTCTGGAGGCCCAGAACCATCAGGTAGCGCAGTTCAGAGCGACTGTCATCGACGCGCTGAGGACCAGAGAGCCGCCAGCACCAGCGCCAGCACCAGCACCAGCACCAGTCGCACCTCCAGCACCACGAGGACCGAGGCCAGGAACGGCGAAGGAGTACCAGAATCTCTGTCCGCTAGACTTCTGGGGCAACGAGGGGATTCTCTATGCAGATGAGTGGCTAGAGAATGCAGAGAGGACTTTGAGGTTGGCGAACATTCCAGATGACACGAAGGTGGAGGTGGCCAGCATGCGACTCTTCGACTTGGCGAGGACATGGTACCGGGAGGAGCCCCAGTTGACGGAGCCCCATGTATCTTGGACAGTTTTCAAAACACTGTTCAAGGAGAAGTTCTATCCAGAGGTGGAGAGGGATGAGCTGAGGATGCAGTTCGAGGCGCTACAGCAGGGGACTATGACGGTCGCGGAGTACACTTCGGAGTTCACCAGACTCAGCCGATTCGCTGAGAGCCTAGTTAGAGATCCAGAAGACAGGGCCTGGAGATTCAAGAAGGGTCTGAACAGGGAGCTGCGACATGCGGTAGCTATTAGCCAGGCGACTACCTACACTAGCATCCTTAAGATCGTCCAGGCAGTCGAGAAGGAGATGGACCCGAGGTCCAAGCGGGACAGGGACGTCGGCAGCAGCAGTTACCAGGTGCCAGCGAAGAGGGTGCAGATACAGACTCCGGCGAGGCAGCATCAGCAGGCAGCAGTTCAGTATCGTCCTGCCAGAGCTCCAGCAGCTCAGCATCAGAGGCAGCAGGGGATCACTTGCACATATTGCCATCGACCAGGACACCACGTGGAGGTCTGTCGCAAGAGGCTCGGACTTTGCCTCTTCTGTAGATCAGACGCACATCAGATGAGGGACTGCGCTCAGGCTATAGCCAGACTAGCAGGAGGACCCCGAGGAGCTGGAGGACCACCGCCTGTACCATCCAGAGCATTACCTGCACCCCAGAGAGGAGGGCCTCTACCACCCCAGCAGCAGAGGTTTGCACAGCATCAGCAGCAGCAGAGGGGAGGAGCACAGCAGGGACGTGCTTACGTCTTGGCCGCAGCTGAGGAGGAGGCAGCTCCAGATGTCATCACAGGTTCTGTTATCATCTATTTATTTCCTGCCATTGCCTTATTTGATTCTGGAGCCACACATAGCTTTGTATCATATGAGTTTCTGCATAGACACGGTTTCACACCCAAGCCCACTAGGAAGAACTGTCAGATTATGACAGGAGATGGGATTGTGCCAGTCAGTGAGATGGTGGATTGCCCTATCACTATAGCTGGACGAGAACTTAGGGCTCGACTTCTAGTGATGCCGTTGTCCGGATTCGACGTAGTCCTCGGCATCGACTGGATGAGTGAGCAGTTTGCTGTAATAGACTGCCATGAAGGGAAGGTGACTTTCAGCCCGCCAGGACTTCCACAGTTCGAGATCAGCAGACGAGTTGCAGAGAGGCCAGAGGGAGTCTACTTCGGAGTAGTTGCAGAAGACCAGGAGTTGCCACATCCGCTGATTGCAGAGTATCTTGACGTCTTCCCCGAGGAATTGCCAGGATTGCCGTCGGATCGAGACGTGGAGTTCAGCATCGACCTAGTGCCCGGATCAGCGCCGAAGTCCCAGCATTGTTACAAGATCAACCCGAAAGAAGCGGCAGAGTTGAAGGCGCAGATTGATGAGCTTGAGGGCAAGGGATTTATTCGGTCCAGTACTTCATCCTGGGGAGCACCGGTACTTTTTGTGCCCAAGAAGGATGGGACGGTGAGGATGTGCATTGACTACCGTGCACTCAACAACATCACCATCAAGAATAGATATCCTCTGCCGCGGATTGATGAGATGTTTGACCAGCTTAGTGGAGCAAAGGTCTTTTCTAAGATCGATCTTCGGTCAGGGTACCACCAGATGAAGGTTCGGGAGCAGGATATTCCGAAGACAGCCTTCAACACCCGATACGGCCAGTATGAGTTTCTGGTGATGCCGTTCGGACTCACCAATGCCCCCGCAGTTTTTATAAACTTGATGAATAAAGTTTTTCATAAGTATTTGGATAAGTTTGTCGTAGTCTTTATTGACGACATTCTGATCTATTCCAAGACGGAGGAGGAACATGTTGAGCACCTGCAGATTGTGCTAGAAATACTGCGGAAGGAGAAGTTGTATGAAAAACTCTCAAAATGTGAGTTTTTCTTGGACAGGGTAGAGTTTTTAGGGCATATGGTGACAGAAGAGGGGATTTCTGTAGATCCCAAGAAGATTAAAGCAGTAGAAGCTTGGACACCTCCCACATCAGTAGCTGAGATTCGTAGTTTCCTAGGGCTAGCAGGATACTACAGGAAGTTCGTGAAGGATTTCGCCAGGATAGCAGAGCCTATGACGAAGCTTACGCGGAAGGACGAAGAGTTCATCTGGAGCGACACCTGCCAGTCAGCATTTGAAGAATTGAAGAGAAGACTCACGACAACGCCAGTTCTAGCCTTGTCGTCAGGATCAGGAGGATTTGTCATCTACAGCGACGCTTCAGGGAAAGGTTTGGGATGTGTGCTGGAGCAGAACAAGAAGGTTATAGCTTATGCTTCTAGACAGTTGAGGCCTCATGAGAAGAATTATCCTACACATGACTTGGAGCTTACAGCAGTCATATTTGCCTTGAAACTGTGGAAGCATTACCTGTATGGAGAGCGAGTGGACATCTTCACGGACCACAAAAGCTTGAAGTATGTCTTTACTCAGAAGGAGCTGAATATGAGGCAGTGCAGATGGCTGGAACTCATGAAGGACTTCGACATCAGTCTGCAGTACCACCCTGGGAAGGCGAATGTGGTTGCAGATGCTCTCAGTCGATATCCTATTGCTATGTATCTCACCATGGACCGGCATTTCATGGAGGACCTGGAGAGCCTTGGGATTGAGATTGTTCTCCCAGGGTATGGAGGTCAGATGATGCATATGCAGATACAGTCCGGGTTGCTAGAGAAGATCAAGGAGGCCCAGTTGCTTGATGAGGGAATCCAGGGTCTTAGAGCTCAGGCAGAGTTAGGTCTGCTCGACGACTTCACCATTGCAGAGGACGGATCCTTGAGGCACGGGAGTCAGCTGTGTGTGCCCAAGGACTTGCGGGAAGAGGTGATGCAGGAGGCCCACCAGTCGCAGTATTCTATACATCCTGGGTCTACCAAGATGTACAAGGATTTGCGAGAGTATGTTTGGTGGTAAGGGATAAAGAAAGAGGTCGCCAGATTTGTTTCCAGATGCCTTGTGTGCCAGCAAGTCAAAGCGGAGCGCCAGAGACCAGCGGGACTACTCCAGCCTTTACCTATTCTGGAATGGAAGTGGGAGCACATTACCATGGACTTTGTCTCTGGATTGCCGCGTACTCCCAGTGGCAAGGACGCTATTTGGGTGATCGTGGACAGATTGACAAAGTCCGCTCACTTTATTCCGTTCAAGGTTGGGCTGTCGACCGAGAAGCTTGCAGACCTCTACATGCGTCAGATTATGAGGATTCATGGGGTGCTAGTTAGCATCGTTTCAGATCGAGACAGTCGCTTCACATCACACTTCTGGAGGAGTCTACAGATGAGCTTGGGATCACAGTTGAAGTTCAGTACAGCCTATCATCCACAGACGGACGGACAGTCCGAGAGGACGATTCAGACGCTGGAGGACATGCTACGGGTTTGCGCACTCGACTTCGGCGATTCGTGGGAGGACCATTTGCACCTTGTGGAGTTTTTCTATAACAACAGTTATCAGGCTAGCATCGAGATGACCCCGTTCGAGGCACTGTATGGACGGAGATGCCGCACGCCGCTATCTTGGGACGACGTTGGCGAGAGAGCTTTGCTTAGGCCAGAGATGGTGGTAGACTCAGCTGAGAAAATCAGACTGATCAGGGATCGTCTCAGAGTTGCACAGGATCGGCAGAAGCACTCGGCGGACAGCAGCAGACGGCCATTGGAGTTCGCAGCTGGCGATAGGGTGTTCCTGAAGATCTCACCGACCAGAGGCGTCATTCGGTTCGGCAGAGGTGGGAAGCTCAGTCCGAGGTACTGTAAAACCCCTAAATTTCTACTATTTTTTTTTCTTTTTAATTATTAAATTTGCATGGATTTAAAATTTTGTATTGTACGCCACGTAGTCGTATTATACGTCGCGCACAAAATTTTGTTTTTCGAAATTGCTCGATGAGTGCGAATATGTGCGAGCGTACATATTTTTGAAAATATTATTTTTCTATTTTTGAAGTTTCAAAATAATATACATAAAAATTATTTTGTTATCGTTCCAATTATTTCCAAGTTTGTTATTTTGTTTATAAAGCCTTACATTTTCGCAATTATTATTAATAAATAATATTTTTTACTTGTATGCTAGAAAAGCATAATTTTAAGAATATTAATTGTACAAACATAGATTTTCGTAATTATTTATTTGTTTAATTTAAATAATGTAATTTTCGAAATTAATTATTATAGTATTTTTGGAAAACATATTTTTGAAATATTGTGACAGTTTAAATTTGATTTGATTCCATGGAAACATTTAAATATATTAAGCTAATATCTATATTTGAAATTTGATTAATTGATTTGATTTAAATTAGATTTGGATTTGAAATTTGATTTGGACTTAGATTTGATTGCTTTTAATTTAAATTAGAAATTATCTATTATTGGGTTTAATCTACTCCTACTCCTTATCTAATTGGGAATTCCCACATCCTATAAATATAGGCAGATACTCCTCCAATATTCTTATCATCCACATTGTTCCTCCATAAATAATTCTCCAATGGTGCGTGCCCCGTGTCCGTGTTCCATTGTCCATTCTTATTCCATGTTTACAATTACATTTTATTCCTCTCTATTCGTGCCGGACAACCCCGACAAAAATCAAAACCTAATCTAAACCTAGTCTACAGTGCCTCCAGCCAACTCCGCTACCATCCTCGGACCGCCACGCCTACGCTGTCACCGCCACCTTCACCACGACCCCGACTTCGACCCCGGCTCAGGTGGTCGCCGCACTCCCGGCAGCCCCTCCCATCTACAACGTACCAGACCACCACCACCATCCAATTTCCCACCACGGCCGGATCCGCCCCGACCTCGGCCAAGTTGGTCGCCACCCAAAACTTTCATCGCCACAACAGCCCCCAACCGGAAAACCCTATCACCTTGGCCGCGCCCAGCCAGAACCACCACCCAACACCGACTCCGTCGACTCCGGCTATCCGTCGAAACCACCACCACCGTCACCGGCGCAAACGCCGGCGACCAGAGTAAAACCAAAAATAAATAATAAAACCCTAAACTTGACTCACCCGCCGCCGCCGCTGGATGGCGAGCCGCCGCCGTCGCGTGCACGACGCCTCCGCCAGCCTCCGCATCCCTGAACGAACCGCCGCCTCCTTGAACGATGCCAACCCCATCCGCGCAGCCGCCGTGAGTCGGCCACCGTGTTAGCCACCGTCCGCCGCTCCCGATCAGCCACCGCGGCGCCCAAAACCCTCCGACCCGAACCCCGTTCTCCGCCGCCTGTGGCGTTCACCACCGCCCAAAGTCGCAGATCCGCCTCCACCACGCGTCGCCGCCCCTTCTCCCACTCCCTGGCCGCTCCCTCCGCCGTAGCCACCGCTCCGACGCGCTGGCCGCGCCGTCTGCCGAAACCCTCTCGATCCTCCCGCTCTTCCCTCTTTCCCGTCGACTCCCCTCACTTCTCCTCCGCCTTCGCCGGCCTTCCACTCCGCCGCCGGCCGAGAAATCCCTCCGCTCACCCCTCTTCCTGAAACCCCTCTGCTCCCTCGCCGCTCTCTCTCCAGCCTCTCTCTCTCCAGCTTCTCTCGAACTCTCCTTCTCCCCTCTCTCTCCTCTCTCTTCCTTTCTTCTTAAACTGCTTCTTTTTTTTTTTTTTTGACTTCGATTTTTGTTCCTTTTCTTTTTTTTTCTGTGTTGTACAGACATTGTTCTCCTCGAAAGAGGAGAACACTCTACAGTACAATTTTTTTATTTTATTTATTTTTATTATTTAATTATTATTATTATTATTATTATTAGATAATGGTTTATTTTATTGATTATTAGTATGAACAGTTAAAGACTGGTAAACTATGATTTGTGCTTATTTTATTAGAATAGTTATTATTTTTTTTTTGTATTTTAAAACTACATGTGTATTATGGGTATTTTTAAGATTTAAATTACCAAATAAAATATATAAGCTAAATATTTTCCAAATTTTATATGATTAAAATGTTGGCTCTTCCATATGTTTATTTCTGGTCTAGAAGTCCTGAAATTTCTAGTATTATTCTAATATAATGGATTTCATCAAATATCATATTTTGACAAACTTAAAAAGTTTTTGCAAATTAATTCTTATGTTTTTAATTATTTATCTAAAAACTATTTTAACTAGTGCAATTATTTTTCTTTCTCAAGTGTTATAAATAGTTCTCTAAAACCACATATATATCATTATCCATTCTTCTTCTTTGATTTCTCTCCTTTCCATGACCAATCCCCTTATTCCTACTCCCTCGCTAATTCAAGCATACCTCATGTCGACCCTAACAAATTTGACCGTCCTGGACACGATGGAACTGTCCGTGCCACCATCCGAGGTCACCATGTATAGTTGTTGCACCGAAGTCGCAGTTCGTGCCACCGTGATTATCGCAGCACATCAGGCGTACTACCAGGCAAGACACCTTGCCTTCACTGTTTAATTTCTTGCTCAATATCATGCATGTTTTTACTTATTTTAGAAAATATAAATTGTACTTGCAAATTATTATATTTTAGTTACATATGGCTTAGAGTTAAGGGACCACCTTTGTTTGTGTCGCATTCATTGGCCCGACACTTGGATATCACGAGTCACGAGTCTCATATAGATCTCGGACGTACGTATCGACTGGCCATCGGTGCGCACATGCCGTGCGATAGACAATAACTGCTAAATAGTTATGGTTGTCTAGAAGACTTAGCGACTTAGCAGTTATTAGGAATGTCGTGATGTGGATTCAGCACGAGTAGTGCATGGGAAGGGTGGAGACAGTTATTCGGCGCAGGGGCTTTCACACCTTTACTTTTCTCTGGATGCCATTTGTGACTCAGTCGAGAGACTAGTGGCCGTGTATTTATTTACTTTTCTCTAGATGCCACTAGTGTCTCGGTTGAAACACAAATGTGCCGTGCATTTACTTTCCTCTAGCTGCCGTTAGTGACTCACCCAAGAAGCTAGTGGCCGTGCATTTATTTTTCTCTAGACGCCCCTTAGTTCTCGTTCGAGTGCTAATGGGCCGTGCATTTACTTTTCTCTAGACGCCACTAGTGACTTGGTTGAAACGCTAACGCGTCGTGTTTCTAGCTTCGGGAGCCCTTGTGTGGAACGTTGTCTTCAAAACGCATTAACACATAGAATGGTTAAGGACCTTCATTTGTTTAGTTGTATATATACTTTTATGTTGAGCTTCTATTATTCAGTTTATGGCATGATATTATGTGTCTTGTTACGTCCCTCTGAGGACCTGGTTGTCTTGCCAGGTGTGTGCTATTGTCTTTCGCAGGTGTTCTAGCTCTAGCCGTGATCTTCGCTACTTCTTCGAGGATGATTGCATTTGGATCGTCTTCGCTTCGCTCGTCGCTCATTTTATTTCCCATGTATTTTATTTTCCTTATTTTGTTGGTAGTGGATTTGTCTCCGCCCAACATATTGTATCAAGATAAATTCTTTCTCATTATATGACATCTTTATTTCATTTATTCTGTGTGGATGAGATTAGTTATGGTTCTACTGCATTTACAGCTTATGTATTTATACGAGGCTTCCATATATTGGAGTATACTTCGTATGAATACAGCTGGCATGTCTACGTTCCTAGTCCTACGTATTTTAGGATTGGGGCGTTACATGTTTTTGTGGTGGCCCATGCAGGTCGACATAAATTGTTTGGTTACTTTACCGTACCAAGTAAGCCTGCGTATAGGATTAGAAGTCTAGGATCTCATCCACATACTTGACCACTTCCCTTGATTTATCTACCGTTGACTCATCAATTGCATCTTGCTTGCTTCCTTTCATCCCTATTCTTATCTTTCCTTCGTGCTTGCTAGAGATTGACCCTACTAGTTAGTTGTCCCAAAATACCATTAGTTTAATTCTTTAAGTTGGGTAGACTACCTTATGATCTAGCGACCCCTTTGACCTAGTGACCTATATTAGCAAGCTTATTTAGATCCTAAAATCTAGAGGACCTAACCCGTATAGCCAACCAGGGACTTGGACAAGAAGACTATAGGACGACTGTATGACTTAGAATCATTCTACTTTCCTTAAATCTTAATCTCTCGTGCCTATGCATTTACCGTCTTGACTAATGATGCTAATGTAGCCTAGTTTTTGCAAGCTTATTCTTTATCAAGTTTGTTCACGACCATATGCTATTGAGTACTCGTAGCCTATTGTCTAATCAGAACCGGTGCATAATGGTCTGATCAACCAAGTGCATTTTGGTTCGCTTTTGTTTATTACTCTACGTGGATGGGAACATAATTTAACTTGGCCCTTACAATCCCATCCACGACTGCCTTGACAATTCTTTTGAAATTATTCGGTCGTCTTTGAATCACATACTCGTATTCGATTAAGATCGTCTTTGAACTCCTTAATGCTTTCGCCTTCACCTATTCTAGAAGGACGAACATATTATACTAGGATCTCCTCTAGCCTTTCTATCGATAATGACCATTATCACTCTATGTTGCTACTCGTCCTTTCTCGGCCCTATTATGACCTTTCAATTCACTTAATATAGAAGTGAAATATAATTCGTTCTCTAAAATCGTGCCCTCAAGAGACCATAACTTTAAGGCCTCTAATTTATTTTAGTTTCTTGAACCCATACTAATCTTTATTGCGCATATTCTTCTCAACCATTTATCTTCTTACGTTAATCCATAATTATCTTCGCCATGATTGAAATCGCGACTCTATTGCATGTTTTCATTAAACGTCATTCCTTGTAGCCTCTCACCCCCTACTAATTCTTAATTTCGAGGACGAAATTCTTTTAAGTTGGGTAGGATGTAAAACCCCTAAATTTCTACTATTTTTTTTCTTTTTAATTATTAAATTTGTATGGATTTAAAATTTTGTATTGTACGCCACGTAGTCGTATTATACGTCGCGCACAAAATTTTGTTTTTCGAAATTGCTCGACGAGTGCGAATATGTGCGAGCGTACATATTTTTGAAAATATTATTTTTCTATTTTTGAAGTTTCAAAATAATATACATAAAAATTATTTTGTTATCGTTCCAATTATTTCCAAGTTTGTTATTTTGTTTATAAAGCCTTACATTTTCGCAATTATTATTAATAAATAATATTTTTTACTTGTATGCTAGAAAAGCATAATTTTAAGAATATTAATTGTACAAACATAGATTTTCGTAATTATTTATTTGTTTAATTTAAATAATGTAATTTTCGAAATTAATTATTATAGTATTTTTGGAAAACATATTTTTGAAATATTGTGACAGTTTAAATTTGATTTGATTCCATGGAAACATTTAAATATATTAAGCTAATATCTATATTTGAAATTTGATTAATTGATTTGATTTAAATTAGATTTGGATTTGAAATTTGATTTGGACTTGGATTTGATTGCTTTTAATTTAAATTAGAAATTATCTATTATTGGGTTTAATCTACTCCTACTCCTTATCTAATTGGGAATTCCCAAATCCTATAAATATAGGCAGGTACTCCTCCAATATTCTTATCATCCACATTGTTCCTCCACAAATAATTCCCCAATGGTGCGTGCCCCGTGTCCGTGTTCCATTGTCTATTCTTATTCCATGTTTACAATTACATTTTTTTTCCTCTCTATTCGTGTCGGACAACCCCGACAAAAATCAAAACCTAATCTAAACCTAGTCTACAGTGCCTCCAGCCAACTCCGCCACCATTCTCGGACCGCCACGCCTACGCTGTCACCGCCACCTTCACCACGACCCCGACTTCGACCCCGGCTCAGGTGGTCGCCGCACTCCCGGCAGCCCCCCTCCCATCTACAACGTACCAGACCACCACCAGCATCCAATTTCCTACCACGGCCGGATCCGCCCCGACCTCGGCCAAGTTGGTCGCCACCCAAAACTTTCATCGCCACAACAGCCCCCAACCGGAAAACCCTATCACCTTGGCCGCGCCCAGCCAGGACCACCACCCAACACCGACTCCGTCGACTCCGGCTATCCGTCGAAACCACCACCACCGTCACCGGCGCAAACGCCGGCGACCAGAGTAAAACCAAAAAAAAATAATAAAACCCTAAACTTGACTCACCCGCCGCCGCCGCTGGATGGCGAGCCGTCGCCGTCGCGTGCACGACGCCTCCGCCAGCCTCCGCATCCCTGAACGAACCGCCGCCTCCTTGAACGATGCCAACCCCATCCGCGCAGCCGCCGTGAGTCGGCCACCGCGTTAGCCACCGTCCGCCGCTCCCGATCAGCCACCGCGCCGCCCAAAACCCTCCGACCCGAACCCCGTTCTCCGTCGCCCGTGGCGTTCACCACCGCCCAAAGTCGCAGATCCGCCTCCACCACGCGTCGCCGCCCCTTCTCCCACTCCCTGGCCGCTCCCTCCGCCGTAGCCACCGCTCCGCCGCGCTGGCCGCGCCGTCTGCCGAAACCCTCTCGATCCTCCCGCTCTTCCCTCTTTCCCGTCGACTCCCCTCACTTCTCCTCCGCCTTCGCCGGCCTTCCACTCCGCCGCCGGCCGAGAAATCCCTCCGCTCACCCCTCTTCCTGAAACCCCTCTGCTCCCTCGCCGCTCTCTCTCCAGCCTCTCTCTCTCCAGCTTCTCTCAAACTCTCCTTCTCCCCTCTCTCTCCTCTCTCTTCCTTTCTTCTTAAACTGCTTTTTTTTTGACTTCGATTTTTGTTCCTTTTCTTTTTTTTCTGTGTTGTACAGACATTGTTCTCCTCGAAAGAGGAGAACACTCTACAGTGCAATTTTTTTATTTTATTTATTTTTATTATTTAATTATTATTATTATTATTATTAGATAATGGTTTATTTTATTGATTATTAGTATGAACAGTTGAAGACTAGTAAACTATGATTTGTGCTTATTTTATTAGAATAGTTATTATTTTTTTTTGTATTTTAAAACTACATGTGTATTATGGGTATTTTTATGATTTAAATTACCAAATAAAATATATAAGCTAAATATTTTCCAAATTTTATATGATTAAAATGTTGGCTCTTCCATATGTTTATTTCTGGTCTAGAAGTCCTGAAATTTCTAGTATTATTCTAATATAATGGATTTCATCAAATATCACATTTTGACAAACTTAAAAAATTTTTGCAAATTAATTCTTATGTTTTTAATTATTTATCTAAAAACTATTTTAACTAGTGCAATTATTTTTCTTTCTCAAGTGTTATAAATAGTTCTCTAAAACCACATATATATTATTATCCATTCTTCTTCTTTGATTTCTCTCCTTTCTATGACCAATCCCTTTATTCCTACTCCCTCGCTAATTCAAGCATACCTTATGTCGACCCTAACAAATTTGACCGTCCTGGACACGATGGAACTGTCCGTGCCACCATCCGAGGTCACCATGTATAATTGTTGCACCGAAGTCGCAGTTCGTGCCACCGTGATTATCGCAGCACATCAGGCGTACTACCAGGCAAGTACGCAGGCAAGACACCTTGCCTTCACTGTTTAATTTCTTGCTCAATATCATGCATGTTTTTACTTATTTTAGAAAATATAAATTGTACTTGCAAATTATTATATTTTAGTTGCATATGGCTTAGAGTTAAGGGACCACCTTTGTTTGTGTCGCATTCATTGGCCCGACACTTGCGTATCACGAGTCACGAGTCTCATATAGATCTCGGACGTACGTATCGACTGGCCATCGGTGCGCACATGCCGTGCGATAGGCAATAACTGCTAAATAGTTATGGTTGTCTAGAAGACTTAGCGACTTAGCAGTTATTAGGAATGTCGTGATGTGGATTCAGCACGAGTAGTGCATGGGAAGGGTGGAGACAGTTATTAGGCGTAGGGGCTTTCACACCTTTACTTTTCTCTGGATGCCATTTGTGACTCATTCGAGAGACTAGTGGCCGTGCATTTATTTACTTTTTTCTAGATGCCACTAGTGCCTCGGTTGAAACACAAATGTGCCGTGCATTTACTTTCCTCTAGCTGCCGTTAGTGACTCACCCAAGAAGCTAGTGGCCGTACATTTATTTTTCTCTAGACGCCCCTTAGTTCTCGTTCAAGTGCTAATGGGCCGTGCATTTACTTTTCTCTAGACGCCACTAGTGACTTGGTTGAAACGCTAACGCGCCGTGTTTCTAGCTTCGGGAGCCCTTGTGTGGAACGTTGTCTTCAAAACGCATTAACACATAGAATGGTTAAGGACCTTCATTTGTTTAGTTGTATATATACTTTTATGTTGAGCTTCTATTATTCAGTTTATGGCATGATATTATGTGTCTTGTTACGTCCCTCTGAGGACCTGGTTGTCTTGCCAGGTGTGTGCTATTGTCTTTCGCAGGTGTTCTAGCTCTAGCCGTGATCTTCGCTACTTCTTCGAGGATGATTGCATTTGGATCGTCTTCGCTTCGCTCGCCGCTCATTTTATTTCCCATATATTTTATTTTCCTTATTTTGTTGGTAGTAGATTTGTCTCCGCCCAACATATTGTATCAAGACAAATTCTTTCTCATTATATGACATCTTTATTTCATTTATTCTGTGTGGATGAGATTAGTTATGGTTCTACTGCATTTACAGTTTATGTATTTATACGAGGCTTCCATATATTGGAGTATACTTCGTATGAATACAGCTGGCATGTCTACGTTCCTAGTCCTACGTATTTTAGGATTGGGGCGTTACAGGTACATCGGGCCTTTCGAGGTGACGGCACGGATTGGCGAGGTGGCATATCGACTCGCGCTTCCAGCTAGCTTGGAGGGAGTACACAGCGTCTTCCACGTATCTCAGCTTCGACGTTACATTCCAGACCCAAGCCATGTGGTGGACTATTCTGAGCTGGAGGTGGGCCCGAGATTGACATACGAGGAGCAGCCAGTATAGATCTTGGACCGAAGAGAGAAGCGTCTGCGGAACCAAACCATTCCTCTTGTCCGCGTCATGTGGAGACACCACTCTCCGGGAGAGTCCATATGGGAGCGTGAGGATGAGATGCGTGAGCGATATCCTAGTTTGTTCACTTGAGTGCTTTGTATCTTATACATTTTTTTTTGAATTCAATAAACAACTCTTTGGATTCACTACTCTTGATGTCTGTGTCTACATTCCAATTTCGAGGACGAAATTTTTCAAGGGGGAGAGATTTGTAACTCCATTTTTCTGAAATTTTGAAATTTTTTAAAAGTTCTTAAATGATTTAGGAATGCTATTATATTTTTGTATTTTAGTTATCATTTAAATTTTACTTGGGCTAAATTCATTCTAAAGCCTATACTATCATTAGTGGCCCATTACTGAAGCCCATATCCAACCTTTAATTCATAAAAGGTTATTTTCTCTTCACACTGTGTTATCAAGCTGAACTCGAATTTCAAATCTTAACGGCCGAAGGAGGTGGCCATGTGCTCTCCCTCACCTCTGTCATCTAACGACCTGTCAGAGAGAGGGGCGAGAAATTTTCCCGCCAATTGGAAGCCTGAGCCTCACGCTACCTGGCCTATTTAAGCCACCCTCCTCAACTGCAACAACCCACTCCATTTCTTTAACCATTCCTTCTTCCTTCCGAAATCTCTATTCTGGTTTAGCCATGGCAAACCACCATGCCTCGACGAACCCTTCCCTTGATTGACGGACGACACGAAGAGTGTGACGCAGCAGCAGGAAGCAAGGAGGGGATCGACTATTTTCTAATCGAGTGGGTGAGTTATTTTCAATCAAATTGATCCTTGGTTCAATCTTCCTTGATCTGATCCCTCATCGAAATAACTTGAAGTTGGATTTGGAAAATTCTTCCTCAAGCTCTTGATCTGTTCAGGAAATTGCCTCTGAGATCGATCGAAGAGGTATATGTCTTGATTTGATCCAATGTTCCTGTTGTGCTTTTCTTTTGATTTAGTTTCTTATTTGTTTTGGGAGTTAGATCGAGATCTAGAATCAAAGTGGATCTCAATTTGTTGATCATCCTAGCTCGTGAATTAGAACATTGGTAAGTCCTTCATTGATGGATTATTGAATCTATACTCGATTGATGATTAGACAACCCATGGTGATGTTATTTTCTTTAGTTTATATAGAGTTTTGATCTAAGAGGAAGAGTGAGAGCTATGCCATTGTGTCAGAATCAAGGTTGACTTATCCTCAGGTAATTTCCTTAACTATTTGTAGCATACGCTGTTGTTTTAGTATTGTGGCTTTTACAAAGTATTTATGGGTTGTATCAGTGATAGGAATGTCTGTGTTAGTTGAAGTTTTAAATCCTAAATTCATTTTCAGAGCTACAGCCACGATTGAATGTGTATGGGTATTTCCATGGCCTCCCTGTTCCATAGCCAGTCATTAGTGAACATTTAATTCCTATTTCATATGTCCAGACTGACCCTACTAGATGTCTTTGTCTGAATCCTCAACAGGGAGGGGAAAACCAATTAAGAGAGGGTGTAGGAAATTCCTGGAGACAGGAATTTATGAATATTTCATACTTTAAATGCAGTGTTCAACTGAGTTTAATGCCTGTGTTTGATGCAAGGTTTCATATGTGAAATCAACCTGGGAAATTGTGTTTATGGACTCATACATCAGTCCTACTTAGGAATGACTGTCTCAGGATTGTTTGATGCAGTACTTATTCTCAATTTTTGTTATGATATGGATGTCAGTTCCATCTTGTGACTGAAGCATCCCCATAACTTGTGAGGAATTAATATTGAACTGATAACTTGTGTTATGTCAGTTCTGTATCAGGACTGACCAATTGAACCTGTCTTGTGTTAGATGATCTCCCTCTGATATGGAGCTAAGGTTTTAACCTGGAGTTAAGGGATGGATTGATTAATAGAGTTTTTCTTATTATTCATCTATCTAGTATGAATGCAATGATTTAGGACACATGATAGAGGTTCACTCAACCTAAGAATTTATGTAAATAGACTATGGATAGCAGTCTCACCCTTGTCCTGCAACTTGAACAAACATCCGGCCACTATTAGCAATCCTGTTAGGGAATGTATAGGTTGGTCTTAATTATTTTCATATCTAAGTCCTATTTCAACTTGTAATTTTAAGGCATAACCTACTTTGGTAACATTGAATTTGGACTGAAGGTTAATCCTGTGAAAGACTGAGTGTTAGCATAATTCAGAGTGATGGATTGGAATACTATTTTTCTTTTGAACTGAATCATAAAGGTACTCGAAGGAGACCTGAGATTAATAGAACTGTCAATCCATGTCCTGATTTTTGAGTATTTGGCTTGTTCATTTCAGCCAACTTTTAATTGCAAGCCTGTTTCAGTAATCTGGGAGCCATGGTTGGACTATGTATATCAGGTTTACCAGGACTAAAAGGGTTCTAATTTAGGATTATATGTATCAACCTTGGACTGAAACCTGTGTCTTCCTATTCAGGAATTATTTTCTTACATCTGTAAGATCAGACCCCAGACCATAAATGATAGGATTAGTTAGACTGATACTTAGCATTAGCTAAACCAAGAGTATCATTCCTATTTTAGTTTGAAAGGATTCTCAGGTTTGCTAGGACTAAATATTTCCATGTTTTACTTAAGACTGTTTATTCCATAACTTGAGTGATTGTGTAGTACCATCATGGTGTCCAGTCACTGAAAAACTGAAATTGATGATACTGGCTGGTCAACCTAGAGACATTCAGGAATTTTGCAGTAGGATGGACCATCTGGATTTGCAGGATTATTCATGAGGATGTGAGGAATTTTGTTAAAACCAAATTCTGGAACATTGGTATAGGACTGTTAGTCCAGAAAGTGAAATTGCAGTAGGGAACATTGGTGTAGGCTAGTCTTGGACTGATACCTGCAGGGTTTTGGTTTCTTTAGACTTAAACTATTTCTTTTATCACAATAACTTGAGCTAGGGTTGATTCTTGATCATTGCATAGAGGACAGTCGAGTTGAAATCAGTTTTCCTATTTAGACTGATTGATACCTACACCAAGGAACCATTGCCAGGGCTGAACCAGCAACCAGTTTTAACAAATTGTCCCCTGTCCTGTTTAGGATTGGAATGTTTAAGTAGACTTAGATAATTAGATACTGGTTTTGGTTATGACTATGAGCACAATTCAGTCACAAATGTTGACTGAACCAGTGTCCAAGTGTAAGCAGGCTGTTAATCAAGTTAGGATGGTGTGGGCTATCCATCACTCAAGGGTTTACCCTTGTAATTAGAATACAAACCCTCTTGTAAGTACATGGTTAGAATATTGTAGAGTTATAATAGAAGTTGACTAGTTTTATAGTTAGAATTTAGAATTTTTTAGTGATCTTAATTTAAATATCAACTTTACACTTTGACTTATCAAACTGTAATTACAAACAGGAGGATATCCAGCTTTATTGCCTACATTTGATCACCCGGAGACAGGCAAGTATACTCCTCTGAATTGTTCATTGCTCATGTCTTCATTATCCTTTCTTGTATCTCTTGATGACACGATATATCACGACATTGTCTCATTTCATGTTCCATGTTTCATTGTGTCTGGGAGGAGAAATACTATAGAGATGTGATCAAACCCTGTTACTATCCCTGTGAATAGCTTGGGTCCCGTATCGTGCACGCGGGGCCAAAGCCGTACCATTTCATTATCATTGCATCTACCCAAGCCGATCACACTCTAGAAGTATTTCAAATATTGCACATGTCAGGATTCAGTATTGTATCTCAGGATTTTATGGTTGTATTTCATGTTCAGGCTGTATTTCATGTTCAGTTTATATTTCATGATTCAGGTTGTATTTCATGTTTAGGACTCTTACCATGTTTCCCTGTTTTACTTTCAGTATTCCTATTCAGTTCATGCCTTGTTCTCATTTCCTGTACTTTACATTATTCCTGTTTTCTTGATTCATACCATGATGTACATGTTTATTTCTTTGGATATACTTTACTCCGCTCCTGAATAGGATATGTTGCAGGTGAGATGGAGGCTTTATGTGATACATTCTATGGCGAGGAGCCTATTGATGCAGGAGAGCTAGCTGGTGCAGCTCATGACTTAGAGGCTGCAGAGGCCTAGAGATTTCCTTTAGTTTTTCCTATTATTTCCATGTATTTGAGACTAGTAGTCTTTCTAGTTTTCTGGAATATAATAAGTTCTGATATTGTACTCTACTCTGGTTGGGACACATTATATAGATGCTGTGATTTCATTTCGTGTTCATATTATCTGGTTAGTTTTCCTAGATTGGTACAGCTTACTTTGTTGTGTCTAACAACAAAGGCTGGGTGTGTCCGACTCGTATCCGATTATTCGGGAGCGGATCGTGACAAATTGGGTCCTGCCTCCCTGCCGGTGGAAGCATACCCCCTGCTGCGACTGTCGAGGTCTCAACACGAGCTGAGGTGGCAGGAGCTGCAGTCCCCTGGCCTCGCCGTACTGGCTAAGAGGTAGCAGTCCCCTCTATAGCATCCTCATGGACGGTACGCTGCGATCGATTCTCTACCATCCTGAAGATAGACAAACAAGAGTATCAATTTCTGAGAAAGAAGCGAAATAACAAAGGCGGACAATTATATTTCAAAGGATCAGCTGACAAAAGGATTTAGATGGCAATAAAAAGAATTTTCCTAAAGTGATTGAGTATCTTAAAATTAATATCCTACATCCTATAGCAGGCTGCAGTGATACTCTAGTTCGAGCACCACTACACTTCTAGTCTAGACCTGCATGGGCCACCACTAAAAACGTGTCACGACCCGCACCCTAGAGTAAGGGCACGAGACGTGAATACGTCCAGCCTACGCCGCAGTGTCGGCAGTAGAACGCTGTCCTAAGTCACATCATCTAGCAGTATATATCTAAACAGTTTATACTCCCCGAATGGGGGTGACATAGCAATAGAAAACTCAATGACAGCTAAGGAAGAGATAGCACGATATGAACAGAACTCAAGGAAATGAAATAGATAATAGCAGTCTAAGATAATCCCAGCAATACAAGGTCTCAGATAAAAGAATATATACAAAACTGATCTCCAAAAATGTAGTCTAACTAGAACATGATCCAACTACATAAAGATAATAGCCTAACTATCTAGTCTAGGCAGTCGGGAAAATATCCTCAGCTACAGCTGGGTCCTCCTGGGTGTCCAGCTCAAAGGTGTCATCTAAGGCTGCCCCGTAGTAGGTATCCAGGCAAGCCTCCTCCTCATCCTCTGTAATATTTTCAACAGGTCCAGTCAGGACAGGAGCGAGCACAGTACATCTCAACAATTTATAGTAGGTTAGAAAATATGAACATGCAGTAAAGTAAGATACAAGTACTGAAGAAAAGCAGTATGTAAACATGAAGAGCTGTAATAGAAATATCTACTATAGATAGAGAACTAGCAGTGACTAGTGAGTCAGAGTACAACATGAACATGTAAATGTCCTGGGATGATTCAATGAAGACACTACGGAATGATTCAATGAAGATACTACTGGTGTATTATTCACATGTCCACTTCTACTCCCCCATACCCCCAATCAATACACAAGGATCAAGCCAGGTTATGTTATATGATTCCATGCAAGGCCTGCGAAGGGTGATACATGGATGTCCCATAAATGGGGAGTCTGGGGGTTACCCAACTGTGTAAGATTCAAGAGACTCTGTGATCATGAGGGTACATGTCACAAGTAATCAAGTGAACCAAGAGCATAGTGATATGCCATGTAAGTGAAACACACAGAACACGTAGTACCCGATGCTCCCTAAGGATAACATCTCAAGAAAGGATCCATATAGTACCAATCCGTATGACCGTCGTGACAGTACAAGTAAAGTAATCTACTGCAGAAAATAATTCTAAGCAAGATATGAAATGATCAGAGAATGTACTCGCCTGTAACTGAGTGTCCAATATGAAGAGTACCGTCCAAGGAGTGGTGTCTGGCTCCTAATCAGAACAGCACAAGTCACAATAAGTCCAGAATAGCAAAATGGAGTCCTACTATGCATTCTACATGATTCTAAGTCAATCTAGGCCAAAGTCAACTCTTGGTCAACTTTGGTCAACCCTAGAAGTCAAACTAGGTCAACTTTGTCTAAACTAGGCTAAACTCAACTAACTAGGTCTAACAAGTCATGCTAGGCTCTAACAAGGCTATACTAGACTACACACAACATTCAAGTACTCATACACCTATGCATATACAACACTATGTATATAGATACAATTATTGAAGTAATACTATGCATTCCTAGGCTAAATATTATATGTATACATATAGATATACATTCACACCTATATATATAGGCACATTACATTCACCTTAGATTAGACATAGGTATATATATATATGTGCTATGCATACATAGAGAGGGGAACCATATGGTGTGTGAATATGTGTTCAGAAAAATAACAGTGAAAGAAGAGGGAAGAGTGTGTGTGTGGGATCAGGACAATACAATGGGCTATGTGTGTGTGGGTGTACAGGAATTTAATAGTGAAGAGTGTGTGCAGGAATATAGGCAGTGACAACAGCCCTGTTCTCAGGTTGATACAAGGAGCTCAGTTAAGTGAAGGTGCTAGAGTGCAATCCAAACTGGACAGTGTGTGATCAGGTATTAAGTGCAGGAATTGATAAGGCAGTGCAATAAGTGAATAACTGAAACCATGGTGAACATGTATCAAAAACAGGGATCACACAGATTTCTTAGAACTAGAAAACAGTGGAGAAGAGCAACCATGTGTGTGTGAAATGAAACAATATGAAATCATAACAGTGTACAGGAAAAGAATCAGTGAAGAGTGGACAATGGGTGTCTGTGTACTCAGGAAATCAGGAATATGTTGGTAGGAATTAATAAGCAGTGGAAGGATGTGTCAAAGTGACAGTGTTCAGGAAATGAGCAACAGTGAAGGAACACTCATAACACTGGGGAGAAACACACAGGATAGGTAAGGGATTTAATTCATTTATCATTCAAACAATTCCTAGGAAATACATTCAAGTTAACACTCATGTAGTTCTCAGGTTTAGGCATGTGTAGGTCATGTAAGCTAGTATTAAGAATTTACAAAACCTTAATGCAAAACAGTGAACAACAGTTCAGTTGCTCTACCTAACAGTGAAGAATAAAGAAGTTCTCAGGTTTAAACACCCCAACAGTCCTAACATGATATCAACAATTTAAAGAACAACTGGAAATCAAAACAGTGGACAGTATGATACAAAAACTCAGGTTGACAGGAGAACAGGAAAAAGGAGGTTAACATTTACCTACTCTAATTCTCAGATACATATATAATTCCGTACACAACTTCTCAAAACAAGATCAATGTTCATAACATCTCAGTTAAAGGCTTAGTTATGTTACACAGGGACAATAACAGGTTCATGAATAAATCAAGTATTTGAATGAAACCACACAACATCATAATTTCATTCTCACAAACAAGAGCCTAAAATCGTATGTGAGAGCCTAGTTTATATGAAAAGTAACATGTAGGAAATATCAACAGTAAGAAACATATAATTTAATAGGTAATGAAAGCATTGGGAAAACTGGGAAAGACAGGTATCAGTGTGTATCATACATTCACAGTTCAGACCAAATCAAACCAACAACCCATCATTAAACCCAAACAAAATGTAATCCTACATAAACAGGGATTAAACATGATATTTAGGATCCAAAAGAATCATTAAACATAATTTAAAAACATTCAAAAATGATTTGACATCAGAAAAACCAATCCAGAACACTCGACAACACAGTGTGTCCCCGTGCAGTGTCTCGTGCACCCCCGACATGACACGAGGGGTCGTGCCACTAGGGGAGTGTCGTGACAGACACTGCCCCAACGTGTGTGTCAAATATTATGTGTCTAAGCATCGTGTCCAGAGAGATCTTGCCCCCGAGTAGCAGGGGATTCCCTGTAGCAGCGCGCGACGTGTGCACGCGCGTGTCCAAGCTATTAAATCGACACAAAAATGACACGACACCAACACTCAAATGTAGGGATCGAAAGACAAGATCAAATCTATCAGTCCTATTCAAAAACAATGAAATAATTCGATCGAAATGCCCTTTGAGGCATTTCGTCGAACACCAAGCCATGGTCACTGATACGTGTCCAGAACGGACACGAAACCACTGACACTCGACACAAAAGCTATCCAGACCTTAGGGGGACCCTTAGGGCTTCCTATTAGTAAAGACAAAATGGAAATCCATGGAGGAATGGGAAAGTTACCTCTTGAAGAACAATGGGTAGAAAAGTCCTCAAATGCAATGAACTCCTCAAGCCTCCAAGTCCCACAAATTGTTTCTTTCTGCAACCAAATTTATTCCAGCAGCAAGAGGATGAATTTTAGGTCCTAATGAAATTGGTTTGGGGAAGAAAGGATTCATAATGGATTTTTAATGATTTTTGGAAGATGGGACTCACCTCTTTCCTTAGAACTTTTGAAAGAACCTTAAAAGAGGCTAGCCCTAAAAACTAGGAGGGATTAAATAGGGGGGAGGGGCTGACCTAGTGGCCGGCCAAGCTAGGGCTAGGGTTAGGTTGGGCTAGCTAGCTAGTCCTATCTAGTTTAGTCACAAAATGACTTGTGAAACCACAAGCCATTTATCAAATTACTTGATTCCTAAATTCCTAATTCAAGTTCTATGAATCACTAACCACTAACTTAAGTCACACTAGTTTAGACTAGGGTCACTTGACCTAACCAAGCCCAACTAACTAGGGTTAGTTCCTAGGTTGGTCTACATGAGTCAAAACTAGTCAAAAATCTAACTAGTCCAAATAAATCCAAAATAAATCCTAAAAATTCCCATAAATCCTAATTAATACTAATAAATTTTATTTACCCCAAAAATAACAAATTTACCCTCAAACTAGAAATATGGTAGTGACAGTCGCTGCCCTTACGACCTCTCATATAGGTAAGTCCTCAAGGGTTGGTGATAGGGATCAACCCTGCATATCATGCTTGGACTTATTAAGAGTTTAAACTCACCCTATCCATATCACACAAAGAACACTGTCAACATAGGGATGGGGTATTAATGTACACATATACAGCCTCTTGGACTTTTATTTTAAAAGAATTTAATCTCAGAGTCAGTATTCCATAATTGTTACCTAGTCCAGCTTGTTTCTATCCATTGAACCGGCTTCTTGGGATCTCCAGTCAGACTCGGTTGTGTTGTCACTGCTGGTGACTAAATTATGGGCTTAACCCCATCTCCCTCGATGATTCTAGGATTAATTTCCAAGAAAAGACTCTTCGTCAAGAGTAAACAGACTCTTCGTCAAGAGATCTGTAAGGTTCTTTTATGACTTTTAAGGTCAAGAACTACATTTTTTTAAAAAATATATTTATTTTTTGAAACGCAGCTTCTAGTACCTGTTCAGCTTAGAATTCACAAGATCATACTTCTAGCATAATTTTAAAACAAATGGCAGGTACAGAAATATATAGATTGTGTATATGCATAATAAGATGCTTGATTTATTCAATTTCAATATATCATGAACTCATAGCACAAGTAAAATTGACTTGATCTATTTGATATATACATAGTAAGATATATATGCCATTCAACTTTAGCACAAACTTTGTTTAGATATACCATTTCAAATTCTTTGATACTCCTAGCTATGATAGTTTGTCACATGGACCTACTTATGAGTATCTAAGTTGTTCCACAGGTGAAACATTACACTGGATCTTATTGATCTTTAGTATTTTTTTATCCGAAGAATATGTCACATAATGACTCAGAAAACAATTAAAATTCTATGAAACTAGTAGTAGTCTATTTATTTAGGAGTACTTGGTTTGACTAAGCCAAATGTTTGGGTTACTCATAAATCATATTCTCTGTCATCAGAATCAATGTGTGTGATTCGAAATATAAGCCCTAAGATAGTGAGCCAAAATGCATCAGGGTTTATCACCTCTTAAAAAAAAGACACAATAACTTTCAGTCTTGGCTTTAAAGATTTATCTTTACTTTCCATGTTTACAAAATGACAATCTAAGTAGTAGAATAATAGTTTAAGTGATTTTGCTAATCAACCTTAAGAAATCTTTAGTTTATCAAGTGTTGATTAATTAGGGTTAGTTGTAGGGGCCGGTTCCCAGCTAGCGGAGGTCCACAGGGGGACGATTAAGTACCGTGTCGCTTAGGGCTATTTACGTCCGGTTGACAGAAGGACCCTTTCGATTTGTACCCAAAATAATCTCAACTTTTAAAACTTAGATTTGAAAGAATTTGCAATTTCACTAGCTATCTTCTTTGACTAAATTGTTTGAACATGTCAAAGGATATTATAATGTCACTATTTATATGTAAACCAATGTTTGCCCAACAAAATTAAATATTATGATAGAATAATATTGTGGTTTCTTTGTCTGAGTAGAAACTCTAATATGTGACACAATGATCATTTAAAGTTCAAACATGTAAACCGATCAAGGAAATAATATTATCCATTATTTCCATATTATACGTACAGAAACCAAGAATAATTTCTCATAGACTTCATATTTTTTTCAACTAAACTTTGTAATCAAAATGAATGGATAATGTGAATTGTAAATGTGAACAATTACCTTTCCACGTGATCGGAATAATTTTTGTACTTCTTGATTTCGGCTTAGTAGTAGCACTTCAGAAGAAATGTTATTTTGTACATCATATTTAGATAATTCTATTATTCTTAATAAACATCCATTAGTACCCAGGAATTTGGAAAATGAGATTTATAATCATCTAGCTTAGAATAATAGAGCGGAGAATTTTTTGTGTTACTTACCTTCATCTGTAGCATGTTTGAGCTTTCCCTAGCAAGTCACAATCTCTAATGTTTCTGACTTGGAGAGATGACACTAGAAAGATCATGTTAAGAATAATAGAGTACACAAATAAATTTGTATTACCGTTATCGTTAACATGTTGCTTCTTTCATATAAACTAAAACATTTCAATGATTATGCCTACAAGAAAATAAATGTTAGTTTGCATATTAACAAAATATAACTGAACTGACACCGGCCCAAACTTGTTCATTCTGGCACAATGTAAGCCCCCTGAATTTTCGAGATTATTTTTGAATTTTCTAAATAAATTATTTTTGATAATTAATTTTGATTTAAATTAATTTTGATCATTAACTGCTCCTTACCGTGACTTGGATTTCTAGAGCATCAGAGATGCCAGTCTCTGGAAACTTTCTTCTTGAAGTTTGTAGAAGACGAGATTATCTTCATGTTGATATATCGTGTCCCACTCAAACTTGTTTTCTTGTGCTACATTTGCTTCGTGCAACTTTCGGGTCAATTTAGACCAATTTATCGTTTGCCGTAATTTGTGACTTAATTTTCAACTTAATTTTTGGGCCTGACATCGGTCCAATCCAGTCGACCCAATATATGGCTCTGGCCTGTTTTGAGTCTACTATGCACGTGCCACTTACGTGCCATCGAATTGATCTCCCTTGTGCTCCCATTTCATCCATAATTTTAAATAGTTTAAATTTGTTATTTTAATTAAATCTTGGCCCCAAGCTTGTCCAACTTGACCCAACACCCAACCCAAATTGGTGCGACCCTACCATGTCTACCTATACACCCCACTGATATTTTCTCATTTTTCCTCTACTCAAAAATATCCTCCTATTATACAAATAACTTATTTTCTCTCTCTATTATATATATATATATATATATATATATATATATATATATATATATATATATATATATATATATATATAATACTCTCTGTCTCTGTCTCTCTTTCTACATTTAAATCCTCTCACCACACCCACTCCTCCATCACCATCAGAACTCTCCCCCCTATGTGGCCGACACCCTCACCCTATTCTCTCTCTAGATATCTCTCTCTCTCCTCCTTTTAATTGCTCACGCACACCCACACATACTTTCTTCCTCTCTCTTTCATTAAACACCTCTTTCTTTCTCCAACTCTCATTTAAATTACAGCAGGCTCCATGCTTGGCCGAGAGCTCCCTCTCCCCACTTCTTCTCCTCTTTCCCCCTATCCTACGCCGAGCTTCCCTTCATCAGTTTCTCCTTCTTCTTTATCATCACTTCCATCATCATCATCACCATTAGAGCGCCACCACAACCCTCATCAAACCGCCGCCACCACCATCACCGACGTCCACCACTCACCGTGCCCCCGCCCACGTTATCGGGCCACCGTGCGCGCAGCCATGGCTGCACAGCAGTGTAGCAAGCCGTAGCAGTAGCTACACCAGCGATAGCAGCAAGTAGCAGTCGTACGGCGCCGGCTCCGGCCGCCGTGGCGCTGCGTGGCCGCTCCCCTAGGCCGGGCAGCCTACGACGAACTCCCCCATAGCCAGCGCCTCCTTTCTCGACGTGCCACATACCCGATTCGGGCGTTTAGCACGAGATCCCGTTGTGACGCACGAGTTTTGAACTCGGAAAGTGTGTTCCGACGCAGCAACTTCGCACACATTTTTCGGAAAATTTGACCATTGGATCTGCGAACTCTTTCCTTTGTCACAATCTCGGTATATACCCCTTCATCCATCTCAAATTTCATCCATTAATTTTATCGTTTGATATACCAAAACCGGCAACCAAGTTGACCGTTTAAATTGTGTAATTTTTGGACAGTTTTACGGAGCCAACTTCGTCGGTTCGTATCTCCTCCATCGCAGCTTCGTCTGGCATGCCACTAGTTCCTATATATAGCTGGTATAACCCTCTTCCTATCCCTTAAGTTTTGTTTCATTGTGAGCACGTTTGATTGGTTGAATTCGACGCCAAAGTTGGCCGTCCGAATTCGTAATTTCTAAGTTGTAAAATTCTATTTTTGAACTCGGGACTCCGAATTCAATTTCTGACACCACCAGTAGACTCATGGTGTCGTTCTGGCATATTTTTATACAAAGTTTATTAGATTTGGAGGACGTGGGCCCTGGCACGTATTTCGGTGCAAAGTTGGCCCCACGGTACGGGTCAACGGGACATTTTGAGATCGGCTCATCGGAATCCAATTCCGGATATACCGTTGAGTTTGTATCGTCATTCTAGACTCGTTGACATATAATTTATTGAGTTTTGTGGACATTGGCTCCGACACACTTTCTCGTGCAAATCGGAATTTCAATGTCCTGGTCAACGGACCAATTTGAGATCGGGTCAACGGAATCCAATTCTGGATATATCGTTGGGTTCGTATCGTCATTCTGGATTCGTGGACATATAATTTGTTAGATTTAGTTTACTTTTATTTTGGCATATTTTTTTGTGCAAAGCGGGTCCGACACGAACACCGTTTTGACTCGAAATTACCTTTTTGCCCCTTGTCCAAATTGGACTTATGGGCAGGCTATTCTAGCCATTTCGACCATTCTAGACACGTTGGTAATGGTTGTTTCACCATCCAAAAATATCTGTAGGTTTTCCCCCTATCTATCACCCTATTATTATTATAATCTTTCTCTTTTGTTTGTATTTTGAGATCCATCGTTTTTAGTAATTTTTCAATCACTGAAATTGAATGTGTTGACCCTGTAGATGTTTATAGAGACTAGCCTTGACCATGTTTGACCGTGATTGACTGCTTTGACTGAACGTCGAAGTAGAGTCAACATTGACCTAGGCTAGACTAGTTTTGACCTTGGTTGACCACAGTTGACTATTTTGACCAAAAGTCAACCGGAAGTCAACTGTAGCCTAAAATTGATTAGAACTAGACCAAAGTTGACCGGTTGATCCAGAGTCAACTGTTAGTCAACATTAGTCAAGTTTGACCTAGAGTTGACCTAGGGTTGACCAGAGTTGACCAGTTGACCAAAAGTCAACTGTAAGTCAACCCTTGACTTAGATTGACATAGTTTGACTTGCTTTGACTTGCCTTGACCTAGTTTGACTTAGTATGACTTGATTTTACTTCCAAACCCTTATATTGATACAATATTCCATCCATAGGTCCTCGAGGCACTGTTCTTGGACTCAGTCGACTTATCCATCACATCACAGGCGAGTACATTCTCTGATAATATTTCTGTTTTATGATATCGTCTATGTTTCTTGTATTTAGTGTAGATATCCTTGTTCTTTTGACATATTGTTCACACGGATTGGTATTTCTCTGGATCCCGTCATGAGATATTTTTCCTGGTATTCTTTGGTATATATTGTGCAAGTGTTTCTTGTTCCTTGTGCATTGTATATACACGATTCCTGCGAAGGCTAGCTACCCTTTCAGAGAATCATGCGTCATGATGTGTCATGGTTGGATCCACTATACTAGTCGGAGGACGGAGAGTATTAGTGTAGATATGTGATCAAAGCCTATTGTGCACCCCTTATGCACCTATTGATTGTGAGTGTTGATCATACACCCCACGTATGGTTAGCCTGGCCTGTTACTATTGTATAATGTCCCAAGCCGGCCACATATTATAGCTAGTGCTCATACACCTAGATAGATGATTCTTGATTCTTGTACATGCCATGATCAGTTTTATTTGCCTTGTTCTAGCTCTAGATTTACAGCTTACCTTGCCATGAGACTCACATGTACATTTCGTGATTTCTTTGTATAGTCTCTCTATTTACTGCTATATTTTCAATATCGTCTAACTAGAACTGTTATTTGAGATTTGTGCTCGTTCAATCCTGACTGGATATGTTGACAATATTTTAGGAGTAGTTGTGCCCTCAGTTTTGGACTACAGGGTGTTGCTAGCTGGGGTGGTTCTCGGTATTCTTCATCGTGAGTTGTCTCTCAGGAGTTCTAGGTCTGGTAGTCATTTAGTTTGTTATTATTTCCTTCTGTTTTATTCTTGTCTCATATGATCCTTGTAGATTCTAGTTATTCTAGTGATATTGTTATTATTTCTTGTCTAATCTTCCTTAGTTTTCGTGATGTGACATGAGTACATTTCTAGTTATGGATCTTTAGATGATGTAGTTAGTATTGGGTACTTGACAGCGCTCTACCGTCGATACTGCGGCGTAGGCTGGGCGTGGCACACGTATTCGTACCCGTATATCCGAATGCGGATCGTGACACATTTTTGTGGTGGCCCGTGCAGGTCTGTCTTTGCGAATTAATACGAAGTCGTGGTGGTACTTGGTACTTGAGCTTATCCGTACTATAGGATTAAGGTTGAGTCATAGAATATTTTAGAATTTTAGTTCTCAGTCACATATTAGGAACTCTTGGTAGATTCCACAGATGACCCCTGGGAATCTTATTCGAAAGCTTTTCAAATATTTTCCCACTTGTTTCCATTTGTCTTGATTTTTGAAATATTTGTCCGTATCAAACTTTATACTTTTTTGGGATGAGTTGTGGATCCCAGAGGGAAGGTATAAGTTGAACTTATATATCCTCTAGGTTGAGAATCAAATATGATTTGCCAATCTTATATCAAGGTTGAGATTATTTAGATTATATTCCAGAACTTTCAATCTTGACCTAGATAGTACCTTTGGGACTTCTTCTGAGAATTTTTCCTAAACCCTGCCTCGAAATCTGTTTTCGCTAGTTCCCATTTACTTATCCTTGATCCGTCGTTGAATTTTGAATCTTGATGTTCGTTCGTTGTTAACTTTGACTTTGTATCTAAGATCAATTTTTATGAATTGAGTTAAGATATTCTGATAAACATATTCGATGAGAATGATAAATGTCTACTTTATTTATGGAGTTTAGAATTTATAGCAGTCATACTAGCTAGCACGACAGGAACGTGGAACCAGATGTTGGATATACTATCCTAGTTATGGAATTTAGATTTTCTTGCAGCCATACCGGTTGGCGTGGTAAGGAATCTAGATGACATAATTATAGGGTGCATACCTTAGTTATGGACTCTATCGTTTCACTACAACAAAAAACCCTTTTAATGACGGCTAAAAAGCGTCATTAATGACGTACCATGACGCTTTTTTTTCCACAGCAACCGTCATGAAAATGGGTGTTATAAATGTTTTTTAAAAGCGTCATAAAATAACCGTCATGAATATGATGAGTTTCTGCTACACTTATTTTCAGCATAGTTTGAAAGCGTTATGAATAGATAATCTATATAGACTCAATTCAGCACATTTATAACGCTCAATTCTGCACATTTATATATTACTTTCCAAAAAATTATAGATCAATGCTCAATGTTGCTCAATTCAATTTCAAAACATTCATTTTGAACCATATTCACAAGAAAACATCTAAATGTTATAGAGTACCATTTAATCCATTTACAAATATATACATAACATATATCACCATCTTCATTACATTTTTTTAAAATAAGACATCCAAATACATATATTTACAACTACTACTAGTAAGTAGACCCTCAAAACTATTAGTACATTGGCTTCAACTTTGAGCACATCAAAACTGTCGGCATCACGTAGCAAAATCCTGAAAAATGTCTCCCTCCATCATACACTTTGTGTTAAAGAAGTAGCCAAGTGATAAGTAGGTCTAGTACTGCATCACCAAGAAATTCAAGCCTCTGGTTTTGAAAAAATAAAAAAAAAGAAGTCAAATGCATGATTATAAATATGAAAAGTAATTTTGAGTGTCAAACAAAAATGATAAATATATCAGTATCTAGTATCAACTAGGAAAAAACTTCCAAACTTGCTTACTTGGTAGCAGTAGCTAGTTCCAATTTCAGAAGCATGAGTTATTGCCTCCAATAAAAGGCATTTAATAGCAAACTCATAGCGTAATTTCTTTTCCAGAATTTCCATGTCATCAGATCTGGGAACACAACTCCAAAATGACATAGAGGTGGTCATTGCTTTCCCAACCATTTCAGACTCAAGTTCAGTATCAATGCCTAACCATTTCAATACAGCAAGAGCAGCAGTTAATCCGCCACCAACATAATATGTCCCAATTAGAGCCGCTACGCAATCAGATATTGTCTTAGATCACTATACCAAGAGAATGTTGTTTTGAAGCATAAAGGTGCACAAAATGAACTAGTTTGAAGCTAAACCAATCATAACAAAACAATTTATTTTATAAATAGATAGAAATGTGTGTTTCACATAGAAAAGTATATCAAAACAAATCCGAGAATAATTGCAAACAGTGCAGACACCTGGAATAATTAAAGAATGCCATAGCAAGACTGCACTACAAAAAGAATAAATGTCAAAATTCTTATACTTACTCTCCCTTCAACCAAATCCTGTGTTCCAATATTAACCAAATCCTGAATCATATTCACAAAGAAATGAGACACAGAAATTGAACCTAGAGCAAGAACTGTTTGTAATATAAGAAACATAGAAACTAAAGTATCACAGGACTAGTATTATACAGAATCTAGCCATTAGATAATAACCATATGTGTCTTAGTTAAGTGGTCCAGTTGGGGATGTCTCACCATTCTTAAGTAAACCATCCAAGTTGACATAATCTTGGAAAACCAGTCATTTCAAACCATCTCTTGGTTGTGGTTTAAATCGACTGAATGCATTCTGATCAGTTGGCTTTATACTAAACCATCTGATTAGGTTGAAGAACAATTTTAGACCCAATTTGGGTTTGAGCCCATCAGATCCAAGCCAACGAAGCTAATCATTAAACAAAAAACTGTTTCTAAACCAGTTGCGCCTTGCCCAAACTCCAAGTTAGGAAATTTTCATTTATGTTTTAAGCTAAAAAAATTATCGTAAAGTGCACTTGAAATAGTGACCTGTATACTGCCTTTCTACAATCTTTGAGTTGCTCATAATGAAATCTTGCAATGTAAAAATGACAAGAAAACACTGCCGACTGGTATAAAAAAGTGAATAGTTATTCAGGGATGGAACCTGAATCTGCCCCTCAGCACTTTGGCAGTTAATCTCCCCACCAAGAAACAAGGCCCATTATCATGAACATGCTTCATGGGAACAAAAGAAAATTGCAATGTGTACACAACTAATGGCAGAATCAGTACTAAACGTAACGAGTTTCAGTATTTTACCAAACAAATGATCCTCCACGCTTCCCTGTGGCATGTACTCGTAAACCAGGAGCCTCTCGTCCCCCTCGGCGCAGTACCCGTGCAGATTTACGAGGTTGGGATGGCGCAGCATGATCAGCATCAGTGTCTCCACCAGGAACTCCTTGCTCCCCTGGACCCCTTCCCTGTTCAAATGCTTGACCGCCACGACCTGGAAATGGACGATTTTACAATCGAAAATCGAAAGAGAGAGAAAAGATACTTGAATTTTTTTATTTTTTAGGATATCAAGTTGGTTATTTTAAAAGTTTAGAATATAAAATTGTCAAACATGAATAGTTAAAGGATCAATTTAAAATTTAGCTCAATCAGAAGGCTTCAAATTATCAATATTTACACGAAGGCAACAAAACAATATAACCTTGACTATGTATTTCAAGTTAACCGATACTTACACGAAAGACGAATCCAGAAATGAGAACTATGATGCGTACTCCGAGCACAATCATTCTCGTGGACGACAACAACTAAGACAGCTTGGCTTGGCGCGGCAATGAATCTCTTTGATATATATATAATACAGGCTTGCAACACCAAACTCGCAACAACTTTGCACATGAATCACAACGGATATCGCTGAAAACTTGAAATAAACAATTACAATTAGCCCAATGCTTCATTGACCAACCTAACATGCAAGGGCCAACCAATAGCCAAATTTGGTTAATCGAAAAAGGGATCAGATCAGACCCACCCGAATAATCCGACAGCCAAATTCTTACATCAACATTATTTCATACGCATAGTATAGATTTTAACAAATACAAATGGAGATTGGCATACATATCACTGATCCTGGCGGCATTTTTGTAATGCCCTGAATCCGTTACGGAGCACGGTGCGGGCTAGCGGCCGAATGGCCGAGTCGGATGAGAATTGGGGAAACTTTACCAGGATCGCGGGATAATAAATTGAGATCCTTTCCTCGTTATGGATTGGACTCTTTTGAAATGATGCCCAAGATGCAGTGGCGCGTGTCTTGGGGGAAGAGTTCTATATAAGAGTCGCTTGCCCCGAGACCGTTGCCCTGCTGGTTTTCGATGTTGCTTTTACTGTTGGCTTTTGTGTGCGTTTTCGTGATTGTTTTCGATGAATGTTTTCATGGATTTACTTTCACCGTCTACGTATTTCATATCGAATAACTGAGAGAAAGAGAAGAAGTATGCTGACCAGACGTTGGTGCCAATGCAGGTGCTAACGCGGTGAACCTCGGGTGACGTTGCGTGGAAGACCTCTTTCTCTTGGCAATTCACCAACAAGTGAGTGGCTTTGATCCTTCGACGATCCTTGATCTTCGCGCATAACAATGGTAGACTTGTTATTGCGTTCGGTGCTTAATAAAAGATGCCTGGTAATAATGTGGAAAAGATAATGAAAGATAAATTATCACATGGCTAGGCTTATGTTGCAAATCGAATGACGCTCGTATGCTATATGAATTGTTTAACAGGTGATGCAAAGACCCAAGTATTGGGCGGTAAGTATATCGGACTTCGGTTCGAAAGAATGGGTTACAAATGAATAGTCCCTTGGTTGGATGAACGAATATACGAGCCTATGGCTCAAGGCAAGTTGGTAAGATGGAAAGATGGGAAAATGGCAAGATGAAATGAGAACTACGAATATGTGTGGAAGATGCTATTATCATGCATGTCGTGTCTCTTATTAGTTAAGTTGCATTGCATGCATGGTCATGGACAACTTGTATACAAGGTAGTTCCCAGAACGGTAATCCGCGGCCACGGACCCGGTTCGTCCTAGGGGGAACAAGGAATTATGCCGACATACTGGCATCGGTAAACGGGACTTACAGTGGGGCTAGCTACCCGCACTGAAAGGACGCCGTTGTACCAAGTAAGACGGTCCAGGATGGCGTGTCGCCAGTGACCTTCATATAGACAGGTGGCATAGCTAACATTGTCTTATGCAGGCAGAGTAAGTGGTATTCATAAATATGTACAGGGATGGCTATCGACCGTGGGTAAGATTCACCAAATTGGTGATCAATATAAACTGCTTATGTTAGAACAACATGAATTGCTTATGTTTCTAACATCACTGTATGCTTCTTATATTTCTCATCAAATATATGAATTGTTAATGGACCCTAAGGCAAGATAGAAAGAATACAAATCAATAGTGAACATTCATGTAATTTTACTACTGTTGATTTATGGTGAGATTGGTTACAGCCGCTCACCAGTACATATGTGGCAATGTACTGACCCTCGTCTCCACAGGTGCCGGGAACCTAGTGGATAATCATAGACGCTGAAGGCTTGCTGTCCGACTCTTTAGAAGCTTCGTACATCTTGAAGTTTCCACTTGAAGAAGAAGGCATTTTGCTGAAGGTGGTTATTGCTGCATTATTAATAAAGGGATATGATGTATGGAACAAGTTGTATCTCATTTCAATATTTTTGCAAGTTGTAGCCAAGTTTGGCCTTTCATCTCGACTGTTTGAGAGCCTTATGTTTATGCAATGTAATTTCAAAGATATCAATAAAGAACTTATTTCAGATCATATCTGTGTTGCCAAAACTTCTCTATCATCCGCTGCGAATCTCTATTCAAAATGTCTCTTTTATAAAAGGAACACGAGCACGCCTTGTACAAGTGCAATTCCAGACTTGTACGGCATCACGCCTTAGCGAGGACGAACGATTCGACGTGAATCTAAGCGGAGGCGAACGATTCCCGAATCGGGGCGTGACAGTTTGGTATCAGAGCACGGCTTTACATCCTTGGGAATTTCTTGGTTTTAAAGATTTCGAAAAATGACACAAGCTTTATTGCTTCTCGAACAACTTTGGTTTTAAATGTCCCGAAATGAGATATTCCATACAATAAGTCCATATATATATTATGAGACTAACAAGCTCCTTTGTTTTGCAGAGATGACAAAGGCGGGTACGACAAACAATGCGAGTAGCTCAACGGTGGTAGCCTCAACCGACCCAATGGAGAGGATGCTGGCTATGATGGAGAGCCAGCAGAGGCAGAACGCGAAGCAATTCGAGGCCCAACAGAAGCAGCTAGATACCCTACAACAGTTGGTCCGAACAGTGGTGAACAATGGGGCTCAAGGCACTCCAGTCTCCCGAGAGAGCGAACTAGTGGAGGCAGAGGAACCCCCGGCGGCTAAGAAGACCACTGCTGTGGCCGACATTACAAAGTTTAAGAAAATCTGCAGCAAAGAATTCAAAGGGACAGAGGAAGCCACCATTGCTATGGATTGGCTAGTTGAAGTGGAAGACCACCTGGAAGCTTTGGGTATTGTTGGATCTAAGAGGGTCTCGTGTGTGAAACTACTGCTGGTTTCCAACGCACACTACTGGTGGCAAAGTCAGAAAAGAATTCTCGCGGGAGTGAATGGAACAACGAAAATTACTTGGCTGATGTTCCGCGAGGCATTTCTGGCTCAGTACTTCTCTTCGACTGAGCAGCGAGCTAAGGAATTGGAGTTCCAGAAGCTCGAACAGGGGAACATGACGGTGAAGGAGTATGAGGCAGAGTTTTCTAGACTGTCTCAGTATGCGATCACGAAGTTTACTGACGATGCATCTAAGGCTCGTCGGTTTGAGCAGGGCTTACGGCCTGCTCTGAAGGCTCAAGTCGTGGTTCAGAAATATAAGACTTTTCAGGAGTCTTATGAGCACGCGAAGGAATTGGACCCACACTATCCTGCGACGGTGCCAGTGCAAGCGTCGGTGCAGAATCTACATAACAAGAGACCGAACAACGGTGGCAGATATGAGGCGCCAAAGCGTCAGAATTACGGTGGCTACCATCGACCCAATCCGGTTGGGCCGTACTGCAACAAGTGCCACAACAAAGGGCACTTTGCTAATGACTGTAAGGTCTTGGAGGGAGGATGCTATAGGTGTGGTCAATTTGGCCATATGTCCCGCAATTGTCCAGGAAGGGGCAACCAGAACCCTCCAAGGCAGCAGCATCACCAACAATATCAACAGAATCGTGGACAGGCACCACGACCTCCTCAGCTACAACAGAATCAGAGGCCCGGTGCCCAGGGCCGAGTCTTTGCATTGACTCAGGAGGAAGCATCATTTGCATCAGATACTGTCGTGACAGGTATATTGTTATTTAATGGCATTCCTGCACGTACTTTATTTGATTCTGGTGCTTCACATAGTTTTATATCTAAAGACTATGTTAAGGAACATGAAATAAAAATGACAATGTTGGATATGTACCTTAGTGTTAGTACTCCATCAGGAGTGGAGATGCCTACTAACATGATGTGTAGGGATGGTTACATATGTATCGGGAAGAGAAAGCTACCATAAGATGTAGTCGAGCTTGATATGAAAGATTTTGATATCATTCTGGGAATGGACTGGTTAAGTGCATGTTGTGCGACGATTGACTGTGCGAAGAAGCGAGTTATGTTTTGCCCACCTGGAGGAACAGAATTCTCTTACTCGGCCAGTTCATCGGCGAAGGCTTCGATGGTGATTTCAGCTACTACGGCCCGGCGATTGCTTCATTCTGGCTGCGAAGGGTACCTTGCTTCTGTTCGAGACACACGCAAGAATGGTGCAGACTCAGCTAACACTGAAGTCGTGGCAGAATTTCCTGATGTGTTTCCTGACGAGATACCCGGAATGCCTCCGGACCGAGAGATTGAATTCACTATCGATACATTTCCAGATACTCGTCCGATCTCAAGGGCACCATACAGGATGGTGCCTGCTTAATTAAAGGAACTCAAAGTACAGCTACAGGAATTATTAGACAAAGGATACATCAGACCCAGTGTTTCACCATGGGGTGCTCCGGTGCTATTTGTGAAGAAGAAAGATGGATCAATGCGGCTGTGCATCGACTACCGTGAGCTAAACAAAGTTACAATTCGGAACCAGTATCCATTGCCTCGAATAGACGACCTCTTTGATCAGTTGCAAGGGGCGTCTGTATTTTCAAAGATTGATCTTCGCTCAGGCTACCATCAGTTAAAGATTAAACCAGATGATATTTCTAAGTCCGCATTCCGAACCAGATACGGACACTATGAATTCTTGGTCATGCCCTTCGGACTGACCAACGCCCCTGCCGCTTTCATGGATATGATGAACAGAGTCTTCCGGCCCTTTTTAGATAAATTTGCGGTCGTGTTCATCGACGACATCCTAATCTACTCGAAGAACAGAGAAGACCATGCAGAACATTTGAGGATAGTGTTACAGACTCTACGGGAAAATCAGCTCTATGCCAAGCTGAGCAAATGTGAGTTTTGGATGAGTAGCGTGTCGTTCCTAGGGCACGTTATCTCGGCGGAAGGTGTATCCGTTGACCCAAAGAAAATTGAAGCCGTAGTGGATTGGAAGCAACCCACGTCGGCAAGCGAGATCCGAAGTTTCCTCGGCTTGGCAGGCTACTACAGGAAGTTTGTCAAGGATTTTTCAAAAGTGGCAGCGCCTTTAACTCGGCTAACCCAGAAGGGAGTGGCATTCGATTGGACTGATGAGTGCGAGGCTTGCTTTCAAAATCTGAAGCAACGTCTCGTATCAGCTCCAATCCTTACACTTCCAGACGGCGTCAAGGGATTCCAGATATACAGCGATGCGTCCAGATTGGGTTTGGGATGTGTGTTGACTCAGAGAGGGAAAGTGATATCTTATGCCTCGAGACAGCTTAAGCCGCACGAGAAAAATTATCCAACGCATGATTTGGAATTGGCAGCGATAGTGTTTGCATTGAAATTGTGGAGGCACTACTTATATGGAGTGGCTTGCGAGATCTTCACCGATCATAAAAGCCTGAAGTACATCTTTACTCAAAAAGATTTAAATTTGCGGCAAAGACGTTGGTTGGAGCTTATAAAAGATTATGACTTGACGATCGCGTACACCCCAGGAAAAGGCAATGTGGTGGCGGACGTATTGAGTCGAAACTTTGTGGGATCACTCAGTGTTGACAAACGAATATTGGAGGAATTGGAAAGCATGGGAATTGAGCTCCAGATTCGTGGCCGAAATGCACAATTGGCTCAACTTCAACTTGAGCCGAGTTTGTTAGAAAGGATAAAGACGGCACAGAGGACAGATGAGTTCTTGATTAAGATTGGCAGAATAGTGGAAAAGGGTGAAGCCAGCGACTTCACCAGGCACGAGGACGGATCATTGCGACTCAAGGGGAGGCTATGTGTCCCGAAGGATGAAGAACTCCGGAAGGAAATCTTGACGGAGGCCCATTACGCCAAGTATTCCTTACATCCGGGAAGTACAAAAATGTATAAAGATTTGCGCACGACCTTCTGGTGGCACAGCATGAAACGAGATGTGGCCCTCTTTGTCTCGCGATGCTTAGCGTGTCAACGAGTCAAAGTGGAACACCAGAGGCCCGGCGGGGAGATGCAGAACCTCGCGATCCCAGAATGGAAATGGGATCATATAACCATGGATTTTATAGTTGGCTTGCCGAAGACGCAGCGGGGGAATGATGCAATTTGGTTCATCGTTGATCGATTAACCAAATCTGCACATTTTTTCGCAATGAAAACCACATGGAGCGTCGACCGGTTGGCTCAACTATACGTAGATGAAATCGTCCGACTGCATGGAGTGCCGGCATCAATAGTGTCGGATCGGGATGGGCGATTTGTATCGCGTTTCTGGGTCAGTTTGTATGCTGCCATGGGAACACAATTGAAATTTAGTTCTGCATACCATCCTCAAACCGATGGCCAGACCGAGAGGGTGAATCAGATACTTGAAGACATGCTTCGGCTTTGTGCTATTGATCTGAAGACTAGTTAGGATACTCACTTGCCGCTAGCAGAATTTGCCTACAATAACAGTTACCAGTCAAGTATAGAAATGGCTCCGTATGAAGCATTGTACGGGCGAAGGTGTCGGTCTCCGATTTGTTGGGATGAAGTCGGTGAACGACTGGTACTTGGTCCGGAGATGGTGGAACAGGCCGTCGAGAAGGTCCGCATGATTCGGGAGAAGTTATGTGTGGCACAAAGTCGGCAGAAGAGTGATGCGGATACTCATCGACGACTATTAGAATTTATGGTGGGCGATCACATATTTCTGAAGGTGTCACCGATGCGCGGAGTTATGCGATTCGGTGCGAAGGGGAAGCTAAGTCCGAGATTTGTTGGCCCGTTTGAAATTCTTAAGCGAGTCGGCCCTGTCGCCTATCTGATCGCGTTGCCACCAGCATTGGATGGAGTGCACGATATCTTCCATGTTTCCCAACTACGGAAGTATGTACACGATCCAAGCCATGTGGTAGACTTCGGTCCGCTAGGGCTAAGAGCTGACTTGTCTTATGTGGAGGAACCCGTGCAGATCTTGGATAGGAAAGATAAAATCTTGCGGAACCGAGTTGTTTCTTTGGTTCGAGTGCTTTGGCGAAATCATTCTGTCGAAGAGTCGACATGGGAACTTGAGGCAGAGGTGAAGGAAAAGTTTCCTTCGTTGTTTGACCTAGGTGGGTTTGTGTTTAAGTTTCGAGGACGAAACTTTTTGTTAGTGTATTAATATGTAATGCCCTAAATCCGTTGCGGAGCACGGTGCGGGCTAGCGGCCGAATGGCCGAGTCGGATGAGAATTGGGGAAACTTTACCAGGATCGCGGGATAATAAATTGAGATCCTTTCCTCGTTATGGATTGGACTCTTTTGAAATGATGCCCAAGATGCAGTGGCGCGCGTCTTGGGGGAAGAGTTCTATATAAGAGTCGCTTGCCCCGAGACCGTTGCCCTGCTGGTTTTCGATGTTGCTTTTGCTGTTGGCTTTTGTGTGCGTTTTCGTGATTATTTTCGATGAATGTTTTCATGGATTTACTTTCACCGTCTACGTATTTTATATCGAATAACTGAGAGAAAGAGAAGAAGTATGCTGACCAGACGTTGGTGCCAATGCAGGTGCTAACGCGGTGAACCTCGGGTGACGTTGCGTGGAAGACCTCTTTCTCTCGGCAATTCACCAACAAGTGAGTGGCTTTGATCCTTCGACGATCCTTGATCTTCGCGCATAACAATGGTAGACTTGTTATTGCGTTCGGTGCTTAATAAAAGATGCCTGGTAATAATATGGAAAAGATAATGAAAGATAAATTATCACATGGCTAGGCTTATGTTGCAAATCGAATGACGCTCGTATGCTATATGAATTGTTTAACAGGTGATGCAAAGACCCAAGTATTGGGCGGTAAGTATATCGGACTTCGGTTCGAAAGAATGGGTTACAAATGAATAGTCCCTTGGTTGGATGAACGAATATACGAGCCTATGGCTCAAGGCAAGTTGGTAAGATGGAAAGATGGGAAAATGGCAAGATGAAATAAGAACTACGAATATGTGTGGAAGATGCTATTATCATGCATGTCGTGTCTCTTATTAGTTAAGTTGCATTGCATGCATGGTCATGGACAACTTGTATACAAGGTAGTTCCCAGAACGGTAATCTGCGGCCACGGACCCGGTTCGTCCTAGGGGGAACAAGGAATTATGCCGACGTACTGGCATCGGTAAACGGGACTTGCAGTGGGGCTAGCTACCCGCACTGAAAGGACGCCGTTGTACCAAGTAAGACGGTCCAGGATGGCGTGTCGCCAGTGACCTTCATATAGACAGGTGGCATAGCTAACATTGTCTTATGCAGGCAGAGTAAGTGGTATTCATAAATATGTACAGGGATGGCTATCGACCGTGGGTAAGATTCACCAAATTGGTGATCAATATAAACTGCTTATGTTAGAACAACATGAATTGCTTATGTTTCTAACATCACTGTATGCTTCTTATATTTCTCATCAAATATATGAATTGTTAATGGACCCTAAGGCAAGATAGAAAGAATACAAATCAATAGTGAACATTCATATAATTTTACTACTGTTGATTTATGGTGAGATTGGTTACGGCCGCTCACCAGTACATATGTGGCAATGTACTGACCCTCGTCTCCACAGGTGCCGGGAACCTAGTGGATAATCATAGACGCTGAAGGCTTGCTGTCCGACTCTTTAGAAGCTTCGTACATCTTCAAGTTTCCACTTGAAGAAGAAGGCATTTTGCTGAAGGTGGTTATTGCTGCATTATTAATAAAGGGATATGATGTATGGAACAAGTTGTATCTCATTTCAATATTTCTGCAAGTTGTAGCCAAGTTTGGCCTTTCATCTCGGCTGTTTGAGAGCCTTATGTTTATGCAATGTAATTTCAAAGATATCAATAAAGAACTTATTTCAGATCATATCTGTGTTGCCAAAACTTCTCTATCATCCGCTGCGAATCTCTATTCAAAATGTCTCTTTTATAAAAGGAACACAAGCACGCCTTGTACAAGTGCAATTCCAGACTTGTACGGCATCACGCCTTAGCGAGGACGAACGATTCGGCGTGAATCTAAGCGGAGGCGAACGATTCCCGAATCGGGGCGTGACAATTTTTGTCTCCGATGCCCTCTTATATAAGCCTGGTTTCGAGAACGAGCAAGTTTCTTCCTACTTGGGTCGTCTGCCATATGGGTACATGATATCCTCCAGCGTATTTTTCACGTAGTTGCCTACTCTGTACATGTTCCTGGCCACTCCAGAAGCCACCAGCCCATAAATTTCAACAGAAGTCAAAAAAAGAAAAAAAAATGTGAACTTTAGGGCAAAACGAGTACCGAAAGACGAAATGCACCGCGCGATGGAGCTGTCCTCGATCCGGTTGCTCCCGATCTCCTTCCGCCGGGGCCGGAAGAAGGAGAAGCAACCCATGGCTCCTTCCGAGCTCCGCCGAAAACCCTAGCTCTCTCGAAACCGGAAAAAGGAGAAGCAACCCATGGATCAGAAACCCTAACCTAACTCTTGAGGAAATTGGGGAAGAAGAGGTTTGGAGAGATGCTGCTCCTTAGAAAATGGATGAGAAATGAATTTTCTCTCTCCCATTTAGCTTTTATACAGTGAAAAAAATTGCAAGTTTGCCACCGCTCTAAAGTATTAATGACGGTTTGTTTTATAAACGTTATAAAAAGTCCAAAATTATTCCAAACCGTCATAGAAAAAAGGTATTTTTCAACTTGATAACGCTTATGTATCAGCCGTCATTAAAACTCCCTGTCGAGCGCATTAAAAGGGTTTTTTGTTGTAGTGTTTATTGCAACTATGCTTACTTGCGTGGTAAAAATTCTGGCAACATAATTTTAGGAAGACGTGTATGGTTATCAGACTGTATCTTAATCGGATCACTTCGTTATGACCGGATGAGCAAGAACAAATTCTTATCATCATTCTTTCCTATCTTGGTTAACTCTGTCTATCTACAGCCTAACTAGGATTTCTCGATAGGATTGTTTTGTGTTCCATCTTTCATACGATTTGACTAAACTCTTCTTCGCTAGCCTCTTGGATAATTCTTCTTATCCTTCCCGGTAATAGTTGAAGGTGCCTCATGGATTGATTCAAGGAAAGTTCAAAAAGTAATTTATCCTTGTATTACGGAATCGGAAGTTTGCATCCAGAGAAATACTGGCGAGGCATGACTTCGGATAACGGCATCATGGTTAAATATGTTTCTCGAATTCAACTTGGACCACTCCCTAAACATTTTGACTAACATCTTCTCCTTTATTTTGCAAAAATTGTTTGGAAATATTTTACGGATTTGGCCAAGCTAAGTTCAGGAACCTATATTATCTGGCGTGACAGCGGTGCACTGCAGCCATCCGTCGTATTATGGAACAAGGAAGTTAATCGCAGCCAAATGCACACTAGCACGATAGTAACTTCATGTGACATAATTACGGAGGTATATGGTTCTTGAGTTTTACTTCGACTACGTCCTATGCATCTCATTTGGCCTCGTACTATTCTTGGAAATATTTCGACAATCTTTTATGTCTTGCTTGACCCTTACCTTGTCTGAATATTGATATGGATTGCTAGACCCAGTCTTAGGCCCTTGTTACCTTCTATTTTTGATAACTGAAATAGCCAAACCTTATTAACAGATTATGTAGTGTAACTGCAATATGTTAATGTGTGATTGTGATGAGTATATTTTCTTGGGGATTCATTGAGTTAAGCTTGTAGGACAGATATGAGTGACTGACTATAATGGACTTAGAAACCATTAAGAATGATTAGTATAGTATAGATTGATTTTAAGGTATCTAAGAAGGAGTAGTAAAATATTATATTTTGTGACTACGGATTAAAAATAGAATCTTGTGCTTAGATTCGAGGGTTGAACATTGTAAGACTTTGATGACCAAGTGATTATTGGTTATCTACAAACCATTTACTTATGATTGGAGGATAGATCGATATATGGAATGAAATAGAAGGAGATAACATTGCGTGCAAGATCGGAAGATAGCAGGAACAAAACATGGATGTATGTACATAGGTAATAAATAATTCGGTAAATGAATTAAGAGTTTGAATTTGAGGGTTTATATTCAGGAGTTCTTGAGTAAAAGTGAGAAGGCTCAATGCCATGAATAGATTTTGAATGTATAATTTCATGGAGCTTGTGATTAATAGGATAAAGATACTTAGGACGGAATAAGGAAACAAACAAATTGATATTGAGATTGGAATTTTGGTTGATGGTCAATCATTGTTGATATATATATACGTATCTTGAGGATGACCTATATTTTAGAGCATATGTAAAGGTTCTTATTGATATAAAGTTTCTAAGGGGTAAAATGACATAGTTTTTATGGAAAAAGCATGTTAAACCTGAACCAAATAATTGTAGAGAGAAACAGCATAGGCGATCATAAAGGTAGCAGATTGAGTATTGTAGCCATAGCAGTTGCATGTTTTAGCTTGACCTATTGGATGATTTTAATTTCGAGGACGAAATTTTTATAAGGTGGGTAGGATGTAAGCCCCCTAAATTTCCGGAATTATTTTTGAATTTTCTAAATAAATTATTTTTGATAATTAATTTTGATTTAAATTAATTTTGATCATTAAATGCTCTTTACCGTGACTTGGATTTCTAGAGCATCAGGGATGCCAGTCTCTGGAAACTTTCTTCTTGAAGTTTGTAGTAGACGAGATTATCTTCATGTTGATATATCGTGTCCCACTCGAACTTGTTTCCTTGTGCTTCATTTGCTTCATGCAACTTTCGGGTCAATTTAGACCAATTTATCATTTGCCGTAATTTGTGACTTAATTTCCAACTTAATTTTCGGGCCCGACATCGGTCCAATCCAGTCGACCAAATATATGGCCCTGGCCTGTTTTGAGTCTACTATGCACGTGCCACTTGCGTGCCATCGAATTGATCTCCCTTGTGCTCCCATTTCATCCATGAATTTAAATAGTTTAAATTTGTTATTTTAATTAAATCTTGGCCCCAAGCTTGTCCAACTTGACCCAACACCCAACCCAAATTGGTGTGACCCTACCATGTCTACCTATACACCCCACTGATATTTTCTTATTTTTTCTCTACTCAAAAATATCCTCCTCTAATACAAATATCTTATTTTCTCTCTCTATTATATATATATATATATATATATATATATATATATATATATATATATATATATATATAATACTCTCTCTCTCTCTCTCTCTCCACATTTAAATCCTCTCACCACACCCACTCCTCCATCACCATCAGCACTCTCCCCCATGTGGCCGACACCCTCTCCCTATTCTCTCTCTAAATATCTCTCTCTCCTCCCTTTAATTGCTCACGCACACCCACACATACTTTCTCCCTCTCTCTTTCATTAAACACCTCTCTCTTTCTCCAACTCTCATTTAAATCACAGCAAGCTCCATGCTTGGCCGAGAGCTCCCTCTCCCCACTTCTCCTCATCTTTCCCCCTCTTCCACGCCGAGCTCCTCCTCATCATCATCTCCTTCTTCTTTATCATCACTTCCATCATCATCATCACCATTAGAGCGCCACCACCACCCTCATCAAACCGCCGCCACCGCCATCACCGACGTCCACCGCTTGCCGTACCCCCATCTACCTCGTCGGGCCACTACGCACGCAGCCATACGCTGCACAGTAGCGCAGCAAGCCACATTATCAACTATACCAGCGGCAGCAGCAAGTAGCAGCCACACGGTGCCGGCACCGGCCGCCGTGGCGCTGGATGGCCTGCCCCCTAGGCCGGGCAGCCTTCGATGAACTCCCCCATGGCCAGCGCCTCCTTCCCCGACGTGCCACATACCCGATTCGGGCGTTTAGCACGAGATCCCGTCGTGACGCGCGAGTTTTGAACTCGGAAAGTACGTTCCGATGCAGCAACTTTACGCACGTTTTTCGAGAAATTTGACCGTTGGATCTACAAACTCTTTGCTCCGTTACAATCTTGGTATTTATCCCTTCATCCCTCTCAAATTTCATCCGTTAATTTTATTGTTTGATACATCAAAACCGGCCACCAAGTTGACCGTTTAAATTGTGTAATTTTTGGACAGTTTTGCGGAGCCAACTTCGTCGGTTCGTATCTCCTCCATCGCAGCTCTGTCTGGCGTGCCACTAGTTCCTATGCGTAGATGGTATAACCCTCTTCCTACCACTTATGTTTCGTTTCATTGTGAGCACGTTTGATTGGTTGAATTCGACGCCAAAGTTGGCCGTCCGAATTCGTAATTTCCAAGCTGTAAAATTCTATTTTTGAACTCGGGACTCCGAATTCAATTTCTGACACCACCAGTAGACTTGTGGCATCGTTCTGGCACATTTTTATATCAAATTTGTTATATTTGGAGGACGTGGACCCTGACATGCATTTCGGAGCAAAGCGGGCCCTACGGTCCAGGTCAACGGAACTTTTTGAGATCGGCTCATCGGAATCCAATTTCGGATATACCATTGAGTTCGTATCGTCATTCTGAACTCGTTGACATATAGTGTGTTGAGTTTTGTGGGCATTGACTCCGACACACTTTTTCGTACAAATCGAAATTTTAATGTCCTGGTCAACGGACAAATTTGAGATCGGGTCAACGGAATCCAATTCTGGATATACCGTTGGGTTCGTATCGTCATTATGGATTCGTGGACATATAATTTGTTAGGTTTAGTGCACTTTTATTTCAGCACATTTTTGGTGCAAAGCGGGTCCGACACGGACACCATTTTTAGGGGTGCAACTCGGGCGGGCTAAACCCGAACCCGATCGGGTAAACCCGTTAATGGGTTGGGTTAGGGTTGAAGATATACAGGTTCGGGCTAGGGCTCGGGTTAAAATATTTGAACCCGATCAAAAATCGGGTTGGGCTTGGGTTCATGTGTTGGGTAACCCGAAGAACCCGAAACCCGAAATACATATAATTTATATATATATTGTTTCATACTACTTAAATAAAAAGTTTAAACCATAATTTTTTTCACCCGAACTCTTCAATTCCTTGTCCTAAATTTCATTTCAGTTTTATTTTGTAATGATTGAGGCTTGATTGTTATTTGATTATGCATTTAATATTACTCTTGTTTAAACTTATTTCAAATATCATATTAGAGTCCGATAAACCCGATGAACCCGACCCAATCCGATCCTCCGGACTTGATCTTGGGATTCATATGTTGAACCCGAAGTCCGATCGGACTTGGACTTGGGTTAGGCTTATGATCTATCGGGTTGGGCACGGGTTGACCTCAAACCCGACCCAACCCGCCCGAGTTGCACCCCTAACCGTTTTGACTCGAAATTAACTTTTTGCCTTTGTGTTCAAATTGGACTTATGGGCAGGCTACTCTAGCTATTTCGACCATTGTGGACACGTTGGTAATGGTTGTTTCACCATCCGACAACATCTGTAGGTTTTCCCCTATCTATCACCCTATTATTATTATAATCTTTCTCTTTTGTTTGTATTTTGAGATCCATCGATTTCTGTGATTTTTCAATCACTGAAATTGAATGTGTTGACCCTGTAGATGTTTATAGAGACTAGCCTTGACCTTGTTTGACCATGGTTGACTACTTTGACTGAACGTCGAAGTAGAGTCAACATTGACCTAGGTTAGACTAGTTTTGACCTTGGTTGACTACAATTGACTTTTTTGACCAAAAGTCAACCGGAAGTCAACCGTAGCCTAAAATTGATTAGAACTGGACCGAAGTTGACCGGTTGATCCAGAGTCAACTGTTAGTCAACATTAGTCAAGTTTGACCTAGAGCTGACCTAGGATTGACCAGAGTTGACCAGTTGACCAAAAGTCAACTGTAAGTCAACCCTTGACTTAGATTGACCTAGTTTGACTTGCTTTGACTTGTCTTGACCAAGTTTGACTTAGTATGACTTGATTTTACTTCCAAACCCTTATATTGATACAGTATTCCATCTATAGGTCCTCGAGGCAATGTTCTTGGACTCAATCGACTTATCCATCACATCACAGGCGAGTACATTGTCTGATAATATTTCTGTTTTATGATATCGTCTATGTTTCTTGTATTTAGTGTAGATATCCTTGTTCTCTTGACACATTGTTCACACAGATTGGTATTTCTCTGGATCCCGTCATGAGATGTTATTCCTGCTATTCTTTGGTATGTATTGTGCAAGTCTTTCTTGTTCCTTGTGCATTATATAGACACGATTTCTGCGAAGGCTAGCTATCCTTTCAGAGAATCGTGCATCATAATGTGTCATGGTTGGATCCAATCTACGAGTCGGGGTTCAGAGAGTATTATTTAGACCATTCGGAGCTGGAAATTGGACCCAGCCTTATAGTGCCAGAGAAGCCAGTAGCAATATTGGACAGAGGAGAAAATAGAACCAGGAACTCTGTGACGCCGATAGTCAGAGTTATGTGACAGCACAACACCCCAGGCGAGTCTACCTGGGAGTGCGAAGACAAGATGCGGAAGCAGTATCCGTATCTGGTTGAGACTTGAGGTAACCCCTGACCTTGCCTTTAATTTCAAGGACGAAATTTTCTAAGGAGGGAATGTTGTAAAACCCGCAACCTGATTTTTCTAAAATTTTTGGATAAATTAGAATTATTGCATTTTGGGATTTTGTTTTGTCAACATCGTCCTGGATTCCCAGTTATAGTTTTAGTATTATTATTATTATTATTATTATTAGTCGGATTAGAAAAATATTATTTTTAAAATTAATCATTGGATTTTGATTGTGGCCCTGTCCCCGATCCCGTGCCCGGAGTCCAACCCCTAGTCCGGACACCGACCCCGAACTCGAAACAGACCTCGTTTCCCGAACCCAATTTTGTTTCCAGTCCCGAATCCAACCTTTAATCCCTTAATTAATTATTTATCCTTAAATTCATATATATATATATATATATATATATATATATATATATATATATATATATATATATATATATATATATATATATATATATATATAGTTAAAAAAAACTAAAACCTATTACTAATTTCTAATCCCTAACCCCCACGACCATTTCTCCCACGACCAGGCCACACAAATCCCCTCTCCTCCACACAAATCCCCTTCTCCTTCAAACCACCATTCACATTTAAACCACCCACCACTACCACTCATGCCACCACCAACACTTCCAAAAGCACCGGCACCATCACACCACTCCCACCACCACATTCTCCCCATCACTCCCTCTCCTTCCTCTCACTCTCCCCAAAGCCCGACTTCCGAGTCCGCGCCCAACTCCCGCGGCCGTCCAGCCAGAGCCTCCCGGCCGCGCCCTCCCCGACGACCGCCCGGCCATCTCCAGCGCCCCGGCGACCCCTATGGCCGCCCGCTCCAGCGCAGCTCCGGCGCTCCCCCGTCCCGCTTCCCGGCCGACTTCCTCCGGCGCCTCCCGCCCGCGAACGCTGTTCCCGAGGCGCCCTGTCTCGTCCGACCCCGCTCGGTTTCGTGCGCCGGATCCCGATCAACTCCCAGCGGCTCACCCGAGGCCGCGTCCTGTTTCCCGTCGGCCCGTTCCCACCCGGCCAGCGGTGTCCTGTCGGCCAGATCCGCCCCGGCGACCCCCGAGTCCCTTTATCGCTGGCCAGCGCCTTCCCGGCATGACCCGATCCCTGTCGGCTCCATCCCAGCATAGCCCCGAGTTCTGTGCGCTATTTCGAGCCATTTCTCGCTGTCCGCGGATTTTTTTCTTCTAATATTTGCATCTGAGAGCTCTAGCCGTGCAATTGAGGTATAACTTCGTGTCCCCGTGTCCCTTCCATAGATAGTCAGTGATGACGCGGTCCCGACCCCGACGCGGGGATCGATTTCACTAGTTGCGCTAGGGGATACTTCTTCCGAGTTCGGCTCGGAATTGGTTCTGTGGTTTAGTTCTAATTAGCTTGCTTGGCTAATGTTTATATCCTGTGGGTTAGTGATTATTTTTGGATTGGTTCTCTAGTTATTTTCTAACTTAATTAGTATGCTCTATTTTTGGCCGTGGATTATTATTTTGGGTTGGATATTCATTTTTGGGCTGGTAATTAGTGATCCCTGGTTTGGGATAATTATTTGTGTTGCGGATTGGCATCCTCCCAGGATTAGGTTGTCCCAGTTATAGAGGAGGTGCTGCCAAAATTTTCGGAAAGGTTTTCAAAATAAAATTATTTAATTAAATTTAGTAAATTGGTAAATAAAAATCTATTTTCAAATCCGATCTTTGCAAATGATTTACAAAATTGGTTTTGTCGGCTTTAAATGCAGATTTTGTGAGTTTCGTATCCCCGTTAGGCGACGACCGTATCGGTCGAATGAGCCTCAGTGAAACGCAAACGATATAGGGTCACCTGTACGTTGAGGCGTTAGCCAGCAACATGAGATTGCACGACCAAGTCTGAGACTCTTTAATTTTTAATTGAATTATAATTTATTTTTAGAACTGGTACTGCATTTAGTATTTATGGTGCAGGGCCTCGGCCTACTGTTTGGACCGTTCGCGACACTCAGGGCTCGCCTTAGGATTATTTAATTTATGTAAATAATTTGTAAGGGCATAAGCCCAGTTTTTTTTTATTTCTCTGTGATCGTGTATTGTGTAGCGTAGTTTTTATTATTTTTCTGAAATAATGATTTCGCCGTTAAAGCGTAGTATATAAAATGGATATATATATATATATATTTTATAAAGAAAATTAATAAGTTTTTTCATAATAAATAATTTAGTAATTTAGCCATTCACATGTTTTCTCATTTAAAAGAAAAAGGCTAGTTTTATATATATATATTTAAAATACAAAGTTTTGCCAAATTAACCAGTAATTGCTATTTTTCCTAATTAATCAGTAACAACTTATTCAATTAAAAGGATAACGAACGTAGATTGCGATGTTAGAAAATTTTCGGTAGATTAATTAATAACTTAAAATCTGACTTGGGTCTGCTTCTAGAGATTGTAACTAGCACACCTAGAATGGTTTCATTATGGTTCTAAGTCAAGGTTCTCAACTGTAGGATCTCGGAGACGTACTTGACTTCCTCCTCGGTACCGACATTTCCGATCCAGTCAATCAACAGAGGCAAGTTACGGTTATGTTTTCTTGTATTTTATTTAGTAATTGTCAAGTTGCATGTTAAACCACATTGCTATACGGAACCCTCTCCTAGGGTTCAAATATTGATTAATATTGATTGTGGGGATTGGGGGAATAGTGTAACGTTTATGGCCAATACCCCTCATATTACATAATTGTGCGAGCTTACCCCTCTTACACACGGGGATAAGCCGTATCGCGTCGCTAGGATGCTATTGTACAACCCAAGCCGGTCATAGACGTTTACACATTCAAATCATATTGTTTTAAATTGTTAAATTGCTGGAAAATATTGTTTCAACTGTTTAGCCTACACTTTTTCATTATTACTTGAAATGTATGATACATATTCGTACTTGCTCCCTCCTGACTGGAGACCCGCATTTTTAGGTGACATTGAGGATGCTGAGCTATTGTACAATAGCTACTATGACCCGATATTGTACCCTGTGGTTTTGCTAGAGTCCCCCTTGGAGGACGCAGAACCTGAGGCTGATGAGCCGACCGTCTAGCTAGTTGTTTTTCAGTTTTCTAGTTTTATTGGAGTTTTGTTAATTTGAATTCAGTACTTTATTTCAGTTCTTTCATTTCTAGTTGTACCTTTCAATTGTGAATACAAAGTTTTAAAATTTTTGTATATTGAGTTGTGGCAAATGTATAGATGTTGTTGTGAATACCTGCATATAGAACAGTTTACTGCCGTCGTCTCACAACGGTACAGGCTGGACATGATCTGGTTCGACTCAATAATTTGGGATCGGGTCGTGACATGTGGTCAAAGCCTATTGTGCACCTATTGATTGTGAGTGTTGATCATACACTCCACGTATGGTTAGCCAAGCCTGTTACTATTGTACAATGTCCCAAGCCGGCCACATATTGTAGCTAGTACTCACACATCTAGATAGATGATTCTTGATTCTTGTACATGCCATGATCAGTTTTACTTGCCTTATTCTAGTATTGGATTTACAGCTTACCTTGCCATGATACTCACATGTACGTTTCATGATTTCCTTGTATAGTCTCTCTATTTACTGCTACATTTTCAATATCGTCTAACTAGAACTATTATTTGAGATTTGTGCTCGTTCCATCCTGACTGGATATGTTGACAATATTTTAGGAGTAGTTGTGCCCTCAGTTTTGGACTACAAGGTGTTGCTAGCTGGGGTGGTTCTTGGTATTCTTCACCGTGAGTTGTCTCTCAGGAGTTCTAGGTCTGGTAGTCATTTAGTTTGTTATTATTTTCTTCTGTTTTATTCTTGTCGCATATGATCCTTGTAGATTATAGTTATTCTAGTGATATTGTTATTATTTCTTGTCTTATCTTCCTTAGTTTTCGTGATGTGACATGAGTACATTTCTAGTTATGGATCTTTAGATGATGTAGTTAGTATTGGGTACTTGACAGCGCTCTACCGCCGATACTGCGGCGTAGGCTGGGCGTGGCCCACGTATTCGTACCCGTATATCCGGGTGCGGGTCGTGACACACAACAATGCATTCTGACACAATAAAACAATTTGCTATGAATTTTTAGAGTTGAAATAATTTCAACAATATTTTTCCTTAAATCATCTCTTTATCAGCCTTGACTACTGATTAAGTATATAGCATAAAAGAAATATGCTCCACTAATTCTCCTACATGTCAAAAGATAATTATCCATCATGCTGGAGACTTAAAACAATCAATCATGCAACATATTATATTTATATGATTAATATAATACTCGATAATATGCTAAAATTGTCACAAGTTTCAGCAGTAATTTAGCGGAAGGTCAATGAAGGTCTAACAACATAATAGCTTAGCAAAGTTTACAGCTATTGGCCTTTATAAACTCATCAATGTATTGCCACCGAAGTTTATATTTGATAAGGAAATAATATGGCATTTTGAAATTGAGATCTTTGAACAAGAATGGAAAAAAACACTCCCAAGCTAGTGTTGCTCTATACTATCAAGAGGCTAATATATTAAAAAGAAAAACTCGTGATCAAGACAACCTACAGGAGCGTAGGTAACAATAAAAATCTATATTTTATTAGACATGATCATTATTAATTAACGCAAAAATAAAATAAAATAAAAAATAAAGTTGTACACTATATCAACTATTAAATCAAACAAGTGCCTATGAGTATCTGTCACGCCCCAGAATCAGAATACTGGAGAGCGGGGCAGACATAGCCAGCTACGTATAACGGAATGGAATCCACACCGCTATACAGTCACGGCTGTCTAGATATGTGAGGGTTTCACTACAATCCATCAGTCTCTTAAGGTCATAAAATAGCCTATTGTCTCAATCTCAACCAACTAATAATAGTTACAAGATGTCAGACCACCAAATACACAATAGTAAGGCGTCCCATACATTACATATTCGGAAAGATCATGAAGCTAGTCGTTACAAAATATTAGGACTAGCAAGAGTTTAGTCATACATGATCAACCCCCGGGGCTTGTCAATCATGTTACAGCCCGTAGGCAGACAACAAGTAAAGGTGCAATCGAGCTAACACTTGCTCGTCGGCTAAACGCCTCAAAAGAATAATTTACAATATTACAGTGGGAGAACAAAAAGGAACCCACTCGATGCCCTGGTTACGCCTGGTAACCAACATCGGACTGGAAAGCATGAAGATCCTTTGGTGCTGCTCTGGTATCTGGCCACACAAAACCAGCTGGGTCAGACCCCAGAAAGGGCAAGTGCATCAAAGGAGGCTTCACTTAAGGACTAAAACTAACAAATCATTAGCATTCAACATGTAAAAAAACAATAAGTAACACAGATTGAGGTTTGTGCACTACCAATGCACTTGTCCCAATCAGAGAAAATAATTAAGAGAAGCATCATTGACATAAAACAGCTGGAGAATCATGCTAAATAAATATAGCTGGGCAATATATGAAAAGAAGACGAAGGTACTATTCCGGAAGCCAGTTTACAATCCTTAAACCAAACAAGGACCGAGATTGTAACCCTTCACATGAACAGAACTTAGTCTCTGATCATTTATTGCTAAAGGTGACAATCATTAAGGTGAAAAGGAGAGAGTACAATGATAAAAGTGACAGAGAAGAGTGCAATACGCTAGAGTGACAATAGAGTACAATCGTTATAGTAACAATCTGGAGTGACAATCATTCAATCATTCTGGTACAATCTTGCAATCAATCACTTCTAGACAATACTATACTGGACTAGACTCCATCCAATCAATCACGGCCAATCATTGCCTACGGCTTTCTACATTAACTAACTAGGGTTATCACAATCCTAGTTACTAGCAAGATGCAATGAGATGCTCCAAGTAGTCACAGGCCCTGCAGCTATCCAGGTTATCCAGGCAAACATTATAGTGACAATTTAGAGAGTTCAATCATTAAAGTGACAATGGAGGGTGCAATACACTAGAGTGACAATAGAGTTCAATCATTATAGTGACAATGGATGGTGCAATACACTAGAGTGACAATAAAGTTCAATCATTATAGTGACAATGGAGGGTGCCCCACATGACAGTGGGCTGGAAATGTGTCATACTCGTCGGCAGGCTACAAGTCCAAACATTTGCGGCCGGAATAACGGGATCGCCTGTAACTGGGGAACATCTCTTCATGACTAGTGAATTAATCTAGTTATTAACCTTAGTTTATTTCAATGTGTACCCCTGACCGTGGTACTCAGGGATCCATGCCCTAGACATGATGCAAGACACACTGGTTTATTTATCAATACATTCACAAGTCACCCACGGTGTCCAGGTCAATATCACATTATCATGTCAATAGAGTCGTCGCAATGGCGCTCAATAAACTATGCCATTAACTTATCGGGAGTGCACCACCACGGGTCACTATCAAGTTGCGCACAAAATTCAATACATCAACCATGCTATGCTTACATCGTGCTTATATCAATACCGTGTCAAAAGACGTAAGGATATAAACAGGAAATACCATGCACTAAAAAAAGATGAAATAAAACATAATACAAATAGGTGCCAAGACTAGACTGCGCTGGGCAGCCAGGGTCAGGTTGCGCCAGGGTTAGATGGTGCAGGAGAACAGAGGGTAGGTTGCGCATGGTGTCAGCTGCGCAGGGTACCAAGTGCGCAGGGGCACAGGGCGCATGGGTCCAAGTGCGCGGGGAGCCAACTGCACAGGAGTGAGCTACGCAGGGGTCAAGTGCGCAGAGGTCAAGTGCGCGGGGACAGATGGCGCATGAGCAAACTACGCATGGATGGATGGCGCATGAGCAGACTGCGCATGGATAGTTGGCGCATGAGCAGACTGCGCATGGATCCAAGCGCGCAGGGATCAGGTTGCGCTAATGCGAACTACGCCGGGGCGGATTGCACCGGGGCGGATTGCGCCAGCACCAAGAGGCGCTGGGCTGGGCAGCGCCAGCGCTGAAGAGCGCTGGGCTAGACTGGGTGAGTGGCGCCAGTGCTAAAGAGCGCTGGGCTAGCTGGATTGCGCCCGGGACAGGGGGTCTTCTTCCCCAAGCTGAGAGCAAATGGCCATGGAACTCAAAACTTCAAAAGACCACAACTAGGTCAAATCTCAATGAAAATCCACTTTACAAGGGTCTAAGTTGTGTAAAATTAAATTCTCTTCAACATGGAACAATCAAAACATGAAAATGAACAAGTTTTATAGATCAAAACCACCAAAATCCAAAAATACTTCAATCCTAGATCTACAAAATTCTAAGCTCCAAATGGAGAAAACCCAAGTTCTAATGTTGCTTAAAATGAGATAATAAAGCTATTAGATAAATAAAATGTAGCCCTCAAGTGATAGCAAGATGCAACTTGCCTAGGTTGGTGGGGTGTTAATGGAGAAGGAAGAAGAGTTAATGAGAAAGTGGAGGAGAGAGAAAAGTTAGGTGGGTTATAAAGGAGGATGGTGGTGGTAGGTAGAGGGTTCACCCCTAGGGTTCATAATGAACCAAGCAAACCAAACCAAGCCGAACCAACCCAGGAATAAATCAAGCCCAAATAAACCAATGAACCATAAAAACCAATTAAACTATCAATGCCAATAAAACCAAGCCAATGCAAAATAAACCAAGATAACTAACCTTGAATAAATAAAATATGGGTCCGAAACACGTATACGTACACTAAATACGTATCACGAATTTGGGACATTTCATCCTACCCACCTTAAAAGAATTCCGCCCTCGGAATTTAACCAAGAGGCTAGAGATGTAAGGGAAAGCTATTCTATCATAGGCAATCTACCACTACCAATCATTCATACAATTATTCATGCAAGCAAGGATTCGAAGCGTAAGGCATAAGGAAGATATTACACCTTACGAGTCAAACCAGCCGGGATGACCTAATCAGATATCATCCTCATGCTCCCAAGTTTGACTCTCCCAAAGAGGGATGACTCTAAGAAACACGGACTGAACTGATAGTCTTGCGCTCGAGTCTCTCTCTTTGGTCAAACATGGACATGGGCCTATCCTCATACGAAAAGGTCGGTACCAATAACCAGTTTCGAATGACCTTGGATATGGCTCGGGTCCGGAATGTATCGTTGTAATTAGGATACATGAAATACGTCATGCACCCCGCATAATGACGGTAGAAAAGCAAGATGAGAGGACACATATACCTCTCGGTCGGTTCTGAACCTGAGCCTGGGCTAGGGCAAACTGCCGCGAGTTCTGTTGCTGGAGAGTCTAGGCCTGAGTCGGCAATGGCCCCGAGAACGGGAACTGCTGTTGTTGGTGAACTGGAGTTGGTTCTGGTGCTGATGCTGGTCCCCTAACCGAGGGACTAGATACTATCGAGGCTGAATCAACTCTGAATGGGCAGGACCCCAACCTATGGTCCGGTGCTCCATACAATAAACATAATTCCAACACCTTGCGACACTCCTCTACCACGTGTCCAGGCTTCCCATAATAAGAACAGCCCACGGCGGAAGACTGCGCTTGCTTCTGTTTCTGCTGAGGGTACGTCAGGATTGAGTGCTGGTCCGATGTTACTGAAGCTGCTCGCCTCGGAGCTCCAATAGTTAAAGTCCTAGCTGCTGGGGGTGGTGCCGAAGACTGGTTCATCTGGCCGTGAGATCTCTTCCGACTTCCGGCCCTATCCACAATCCTCTGGAAGGTATACTCATGCATCTTTGCTGCTCGCAACACCGCATCATAGGTCTGATGCTCGAACTATTCTACTGCCAAAATAATCTCCAGGTGAAGTCCCTGCTGGAACCTCTGCGCTCTGTCAAACTCGGTTGCCACCAAGGTGGAAGCAAACCGACTGAGTCTGGAAAACTCGGCCGCATACCCGTCGACCGTCCTCCCCATCTGCTTAGGATTACTGAACCTGGTCTGCAAGTCATATCGAGCCACTGCATCATAATACTTGGTCTGAAACTTCTCGCTAAACACTGCCCAGGAGACAGGTATTGCCAATCCCAATGCTTGTGCAGCCCACCAACTGCGGGCTAGATCCAATAACTGTAGGCGTACCACAGCCACCTTCTTGTCTTCTGGAGTCTTCACGGCTTCGAGAATCACCTCTGTATCTTGTAGCCATGCATCGGCAGCAATGGCATCCTCGCTGCCATCGAAGAAGGGAGGGTTCAGGTGCTTGAAACTGTTGACCGTACTGTTCCCTCGAGGACCACTTCTATTCAGAGCATCTTGTACTACTTGGTGCAGGGCATCTCCATGACGATCTTGGGATGCAAGCAACTCACGGAAGAGTCCTACCAAGCCTCCATCCTCTGACCCTGCTGGCTGGACGGGCTGAACTGGCGGTACTGGTTCTCCAGGAGGCACGGCTCGGGAGGCTGCTGCTGAGGACTGAGCTCCTTCTGGCTGATCAACAGGAACGATGTCACTGAGGCAGTGACATCAGGGATATTAAGGAAGGACCAGGATAGATCAATAATACAAGTATGTTATCAAGTCAAGAATTCAAGGAGATATGAAGATGCGAGTGGAGATCAAAGGAGAGTACAGATTGAGACATCTATTCGGTAAACCCTCACACATCTTGATTTACAAGACCTGCATGGGCCACCACTTAAACCATGTCACGATCCAGAACCAGAATACTGGAGAGCGGGGGCAGACATAGCCAGCTACGTATAACAGAATGGAATCCACACCGCTATACGGTCACGGCTGTCTAGATATGTGAGGGTTTCACTACAATCCATCAGTCTCTTAAGGTCATAAAATAGCCTATTGTCTCAATCTCAACCAACTAATAATAGTTACAAGATGTCAGACCACCAAATACACAATAGTAAGGCGTCCCATACATTACATATTCGGAATGATCATGAAGCTAGTCATTACAAAATATTAGGACTAGCAAGAGTTTAGTCATACATGATCAACCCCCGGGGCTTGTCAATCATGTTACAGCCCGTAGGCAGACAATAAGTAAAGGTGCAATCGAGCTAACACTTGCTCGTCGGCTAAACGCCTCAAAAGAATAATTTACAATATTACAGTGGAAGAACAAAAAGGAACCCACTCGATGCCCTGGTTACGCCTGGTGACCATCATCGGGCTGGAAAGCAGGGAGATCCTTTGGTGCTGCTCTGATATCTGGCCATAGAAAACCAGCTGGGTCAGACCCCAGAAAGAGCAAGTGCCACAAAGGAGGCTTCACTTAAGGACTAAAACCAACAAATCATTAGCATTCAACATGTAATAAAATAATAAGTAACACAGATTGAGGTTTGTGCACTACCAATACACTTGTCCCAATCAGAGAAAATAGTTAAGAGAAGCATCATTGACATAAAACAGCTGGAGAATCATGCTAAATAAATATAGCTGGGCAATATATGAGGAGAAGACGAAGGTACTATTCCGGAAGCCAGTTTACAATCCTTAAACCAAACAAGGACCGAGATTGTAACCTTCACATGAACAGAACTTAGTCTCTGATCATTTATTGCTAAAGGTGACAATCATTAAGGTGAAAAGGAGAGAGTACAATGATAAAAGTGACAGTGAAGAGTGCAATACGCTAGAGTGACAATAGAGTACAATCGTTATAGTAACAATCTGGAGTGACAATCATTCAATCATTCTGATACAATCTTGCAATCAATCACTTCTAGACAATACTATACTGGACTAGACTCCATCCAATCAATCACGGCCAATCATTGCCTACGGCTTTCTACATTAACTAACTAGGGTTATCACAATCCTAGTTACTAGCAAGATGCAATGAGATGCTCCAAGTAGTCACAGGCCCTGCAGCTACCCAGGTTATCCAGGCAAACATTATAGTGACAATTTAGAGAGTTCAATCATTAAAGTGACAATGGAGGGTACAATACACTAGAGTGACAATAGAGTTCAATCATTATAGTGACAATGGAGGGTGCCATACACTAGAGTGACAATAGAGTTCAATAATTAAAGTGACAATGGAGGGTGCCCCACATGACAGTGGGCTGGAAATGTGCCCTACTCGTCGGCAGGCTACAAGTCCAAACATTTGCGGCCGGAATAACGGGGTCGCCTGTAACTGGGGAACATCTCTTCATGACTAGTGAATTAATCTAGTTATTAACCTTAGTTTATTTCAATGTGTACCCCTGACCGTGGTACTCAGGGATCCATGCCCTAGACATGATGCAAGACACGCTGGTTCATTTATCAATACATTCACAAGTCACCTACGGTGTCCAGGTCAATATCACATTATCATGTCAATAGAGCCGTCGCAACGGCGCTCAATAAACTATGCCATTCACTTATCGGGAGTGCACCACCACGGGTCACTATCAAGTTGCGCACAAAATTCAATACATCAACCATGCTATGCTCACATCGTGCTTATATCAATACCGTGTCAAAAGACGTAAGGATATAAACAAGAAATACCATGCACTAAAAGAAGATAAAATAAAACATAATGCAAATAGGTGCCAAGACTAGACTGCGCTGGACAGCCAGGGTTAGGTTGCGCCAGGGTTAGATGGCGCAGGATATCAGAGGGTAGGTTGCACATGGTGTCAGCTGCGCAGGGTACCAAGTGCGCAGGGGCACAGGGCGCATGGGTCCAAGTACGCGGGGAGCCTACTGCACAGGAGTGAGCTGCGCAGGGGTCAAGTGCGCAGAGGTCAAGTGCGCGGGGACAGATGGCGTATGAGCAAACTACGCATGGATGGATGGCGCATGAGCAGACTGCGCATGGATAGATGGCGCATGAGCAGACTGCACATGGATCCAAGCGCACAGGGATCAGGTTGTGCTAATGCGAACTACGCCGGGGCGGATTGCACTAGGGCGGATTGCGCCAGCACCAAGAGGCGCTGGGCTGGGCAGCGCCAGCTCTAAAGAGCGCTGGGCTAGACTGGATGAGTGGCGCCAGCGCTAAAGAGCGCTGGGCTAGCTGGATTGCGCCCGGGACAGGGGGTCTTCTTCCCCAAGCTGAGAGCAAATGGCCATGGAACTCAAAACTTCAAAAGACCATAACTAGGTCAAATCTCAATGAAAATCTACTTTGCAAGGGTCTAAGTTGTGTAAAATTAAATTCTCTTCAACATGGAACAATCAAAACATGAAAATGAACAAGTTTTATAGATCAAAACCACCAAAATCTAAAAATACTTTAATCCTAGATCTACAAAATTCCAAGCTCCAAATGGAGAAAACCCAAGTTCTAATGTTGCTTAAAATAAGATAATAAAGCTATTAGATAAATAAAATGTAGCCCTCAAGTGATAGCAAGATACAACTTGCCTAGGTTGGTGGGGTGTTAATGGAGAAGGAAGAAGAGTTAATGAGAAAGTGGAGGAGAGAGAAAAGTTAAGTGGGATATAAAAGGGGATGGTGGTGGTAGGTAGGGGGTTCACCCCTATGGTTCATAATGAACCAAGCAAACCAAACCAAGCCGAACCAACCCAGGAATAAACCAAGCCCAAATAAACCAATGAACCATAAAAACCAATTAAACTATCAATGCCAATAAAACCAAGCTAATGCAAAATAAACCAAGATAACTAACCATGAATAAATAAAATATGGGTCTAAAACACGTATACGTACACTAAATACGTATCACGAATTTGGGACATTACATCCTACCCACCTTAAAAGAATTTTGTCCTCGGAATTTAATCAAGAGGCTAGAGATGTAAGGGAAAGCTATTCTATCATAGGCAATCTACCACTACCAATCATTCATACAATTATTTATGCAAGCAAGGATTCAAAGCGTAAGGCATAAGGAAGATATTACACCTTACGAGTCAAACCAGCCGGGATAACCTAATCAGATATCATCCTCATGCTCCCAAGTTTGACTCTCCCAAAGAGGGATGACTCTAAGCAACACGGACTGAACTGATAGTCTTGCGCTCGAGTCTCTCTCTTTGGTCAAACATGGACATGGGCCTATCCTCATACGAAAAGGTCGGTACCAATAACCAGTTTCGAATGACCTAGGATATGGCTCGGGTCCGGAATGTACCGTTGTAATTAGGATACATGAAATACGTCATGCACCCCGTATAATGACGGTAGAAAAGCAAGATGAGAGGACACATATACCTCTCGGTCGATTCTGAACCTGAGCCTGGGCTAGGGCAAACTGCCACGGGTTCTGTTGCTGGAAAGTCTGGGCCTGAGTCGGCAATGGCCCCGGGAACGGGAACTGCTGTTGTTTGTGAACTGGAGTTGGTTCTGGTGCTGATGCTGGTCCCCTAACCAAGGGACTAGATACTATCGAGGCTGAATCAACTCTGAATGGGCAGGACCCCAACCTATGGTCCGGTGCTCCACACAATAAACATAATCCCAACGCCTTACGATACTCCTCTACCATGTGTCCAGGCTTTCCACAATAAGAACAGCCCACGGCGGAAGACTGCGCTTGCTTCTGTTTCTGCTGAGGGTACGTCAGGGTTGAGTGCTGGTCCGATATTACTGAAGCTGCTCGCCTCAGAGCTCCAATAGTTAAAGTCCTAGCTGGTGGGGGTGGTACCGAAGACTGGTTCATCTGGCCGTAAGATCTCTTCCGACTTTCGGCCCTATCCACAATCCTCTGGAAGGTATACTCATGCCTCTTTGCTGCTCGCAACACCGCATCATAGGTCTGATGCTCGAACTGTTCTACTGCCAATATAATCTCCAGGTGAAGTCCCTGCTGGAACCACAGCGCTCTATCAAACTCGGTTGCCACCAAGGTGGGAGCAAACCGACTGAGTCTAGAAAACTCGGCCGCATACCCGTCGACCGTCCTCCCCATCTGCTTAAGATTACTGAACCTGGTCTGCAAGTCATATCGAGCCACTGCATCATAATACTTGGTCTGGAACTTCTCGCTAAACACTGCCCAGGAGACAGGTGTTGCCAATCCCACTGCTTATGCGGCCCACCAACTGTGGGCTAGATCCAATAACTGTAGGCGTACCACAGCCACCTTCTCGTCTTCTGGAGTCTTCGCGGCTTCGAGAATCACCTTTGTATCTTGTAGCCATGCATCGACAGCAATGGCATCCTCGCCTCCATCGAAGAAGGGAGGGTTCAGGCGCTTGAAACTATTGACCGTACTGTTCCCTCGAGGACCACTTCTATTCAGAGCATCTTGTACTACTTGGTGCAGGGCATCTCCATGACGATCTTGGGATGCAAGCAACTCACGGATGAGTCCTACCAAGCCTCCATCCTCTGACCCTGCTGGCTGGACGGGCTGAACTGGCGGTACTGGTTCTCTAGGAGGCACGGCTCGGGAGGCTGCTGCTGAGGACTGAGCTCCTTCTGGCTGATCAACAGGAATGATGTCACTGAGGCAATAATATCAGGGATATTAAGGAAGGACCAGGATAGATCAATAATACAAGCATGTTATCAAGTCAGGAAAGATATGAAGATGCGAGTGGAGATCAAAGGAGAGTACAGATTGAGACATCTATCCGGTAAACCCTCACACATCTTGATTTACAAGACCTGCATGGGCCACCACTTAAACCATGTCACGACCCAGAACCAAAATACTAGAGAGCGGGGGCAGACATAGCCAGCTACGTATAACGGAATAGAATCTACACCGCTATACGGTCACGGCTGTCTAGATATGTGAGGGTTTTACTACAATCCTTCAGTCTCTTAAGGTCATAAAATAGCCTATTGTCTCAATCTCAACCAACTAATAATAGTTACAAGATGTCAGACCACCAAATACACAATAGTAAGGCGTCCCATACATTACATATTCGGAATGATCATGAAGCTAGTCGTTACAAAATGTTAGGACTAGCAAGAGTTTAGTCATACATGATCAACCCCCGGGGCTTGTCAATCATGTTACAGCCCGTAGGTAGACAATAAGTAAAGGTGCAATCGAGCTAACACTTGCTCGTCGGCTAAATGCCTCAAAAGAATAATTTACAATATTACAGTAGGAGAACAAAAAGGAACCCACTCGATGCCCTGGTTACGCCTGGTGACCACCATCGGGCTGGAAAGCAGGGAGATCCTTTGGTGCTGCTCTGGTATCTGGCCATACAAAACCAACTGGGTCAGACCCCAGAAAGGGAAAGTGCCACAAAGGAGGCTTCATTTAAGGACTAAAACCAACAAATCATTAACATTCAACATGTAAGAAAACAATAAGTAACACAGATTGAGGTTTGTGCACTACCAATGCACTTGTCCCAATCAGAGAAAATAATTAAGAGAAGCATCATTGACATAAAACAGCTGGAGAATCATGCTAAATAAATATAGCTGGGCAATATATGAAGAGAAGACGAAGGTACTATTCCGAAAGCCAGTTTACATTCCTTAAACCAAACAAGGACCGAGATTGTAACCCTTCACATGAACAGAACTTAGTCTCTGATCATTTATTGCTAAAGGTGACAATCATTAAGGTGAAAAGGAGAGAGTACAATGATAAAAGTGACAGTGAAGAGTGCAATATGCTAGAGTGACAATAGAGTACAATCGTTATAGTAACAATCTGGAGTGACAATCATTCAATCATTCTGGTACAATCTTGCAATCAATCACTTCTAGACAATACTATACTGGACTAGACTCCATCCAATCAATCACGGCCAATCATTGCCTACGACTTTCTACATTAACTAACTAGGGTTATCACAATCCTAGTTACTAGCAAGATGTAATGAGATGCTCCAAGTAGTCACAGGCCCTGCAGCTACCCAGGTTATCCAAGCAAACATTATAGTGACAATTTAGAGAGTTCAATCATTAAAGTGACAATGGAGGGTGCAATACACTAGAGTGACAATAGAGTTCAATCATTATAGTGACAATGGAGGGTACAATACACTAGAGTGACAATAGAGTTCAATCATTATAGTGACAATGGAGGGTGCCCCACATGACAGTGGGCTGGAAATGTGTCCTACTCGTCGGCAGGCTACAAGTCCAAACATTTGCGGCCGGAATAACGGGATCGCCTGTAACTGGAGAACATCTCTTCATGACTAGTGAATTAATCTAGTTATTAACCTTAGTTTATTTCAATGTGTACCCCTGACCGTGGTACTCAGGGATCCATGCCCTAGACATGATGCAAGACACACTGGTTCATATATCAATACATTCACAAGTCACCCATGGTGTCCAGGTCAATATCACATTATCATGTCAATAGAGCCTTCGCAACGGCGCTCAATAAACTATGCCATTCACTTATCGGGAGTGCACCACCACGGGTCACTATCAAATTGCGCACAAAATTCAATACATCAACCATGCTATGCTCACATCATGCTTATATCAATACCGTGTCAAAATACGTAAGGATATAAACAGGAAATACCATGCACTAAAAGAAGATGAAATAAAACATAATGCAAATAGGTGCCAAGACTAGACTGCGCTGGGCAGCCAGGGTCAGGTTGCGCCAGGGTTAGATGGCGCAGGAGATCAGAGGGTAGGTTGTGCAGGGTGTCAGCTGCGCAGGGTACCAAGTGCGCAGGGGCACAGGGCGCATGGGTCCAAGTGCGCGGGGAGCCAACTGCGCAGGAGTAAGTTGCGCAGGGGTCAAGTGCGCAGAGGTCAAGTGCGCGGGGACATGAGATAGCGCATGAGCAGACTGCGTATGGATAGATGGCGCATGAGCAGACTGCGCATGGATCCAAGCGCAGGGATCAGGTTGTGCTAATGCGAACTGCGTCGGGGCGGATTGCACCAGGGCGGATTGCGCCAGCACCAAGAGGCGCTGGGATGGGCAGCGCCAGCGCTAAAGAGCGCTGGGCTAGACTGGGTGAGTGGCGCCAGCGCTAAAGAGCGCTGGGCTAGCTGGATTGCGCCCGGGACAGGGGGTCTTCTTCCCCAAGCTGAGAGCAAATGGCCATGGAACTCAAAACTTCAAAAGACCATAACTAGGTCAAATCTCAATGAAAATCCACTTTGCAAGGGTCTAAGTTGTGTAAAATTAAATTCTCTTCAACATGGAACAATCAAAATATGAAAATGAACAAGTTTTATAGATCAAAACCACCAAAATCTAAAAATACTTCAATCCTAGATCTACAAAATTCCAAGCTCCAAATGGAGAAAACCCAAGTTCTAATGTTGCTTAAAATGAGATAATAAAGCTATTAGACAAATAAAATGTAGCCCTCAAGTGATAGCAAGATGCAACTTGCCTTGGTTGGTGGGGTATTAATGGAGAAAGAAGAAGAGTTAATGAGAAAGTGGAGGAGAGAGAAAAGTTATGTGGGTTATAAAGGGGGATGGTGGTGGTAGGTAGAGGGTTCACCCCTATGGTTCATAATGAACCAAGCAAACCAAACCAAGCCGAACCAACCCAGAAATAAACCAAGCCCAAATAAACCAATGAACCATAAAAACCAATTAAACTATCAATGCCAATAAAACCAAGCCAATGCAAAATAAATCAAGATAACTAACCATGAATAAATAAAATATGAGTCCAAAACACGTATACGTACACTAAATACGTGTCACGAATTTGGGACATTACAGTATCACATTCCTTTTGAGTAGCCTATGGAAAGTGGAGAAGGTTTTCAAATTAGGGAACATAAGAAAAAGAAAAAAAAAATAGGCACAAAGAATAAACACCATCAAACCATGACAAAACACAATTATCTAGACATTACTTAGAGACTAGCTATCCAAGTTCAGAAGCATTAAATAGATTTCTAGATGTTTAACTAGTTTACACTAGGAAGACCTACATACACAATTGACAACAAATAGCAATCACATTGATCTTGAATATTAACAATTAATTAATTGTCTTCAATACCATGTACCTCCAATTCCATGGGGTGTCAAAGTATCATAAGTTTAAGATCGAACAAAAGTCACAAATGGGGGCCACCATTAGTTCATATTGTGGTTAAGAACCAATATCAGATGGATGTGTAGCATTTCAAGAAATCTGGTGCGATAAACAAAATGACTTCTAGTTGCCTAATAGCAACACTCTAATAATTTTGTCATGGATGAAGCCAGTATCACATGGACAAGGATAATGAAACCCTCCAATGATGCCTCCTTATACAGGCAGTCTTGTACCAATATGTAATTGGAAAATAATAAATATTCTTCATCTATGAACACAATCATATTAAAGTTCACAGAATTGGTTACTATCATGGAAGAATTTATAAAAACTGAACAAATTCCACAATCTTAATCTTATTATGTAGACACATTTTTCTCACAAATTATCATTCTGAGAGTTTTTTTAATATTTATTTTGGAAACGAAAGTGTGCAATGCAGCAAACAACAGAGTTCAGAAAAACCAAGCTTTCGCCTACTACTAAAAGCAGATCATCGAAACTGTTGACAATATCGCGGTGGCTCGGGTTTCGTTTAGATATGCTTGACAATTGTAGGAGTAGCGATTATGAAATAATTTTAGTGTATCAATTATTGTGATTTATTTATTTTATTTTCGAAACGAAAGTGTGCACTGCTACAAAAGACGACTTCGAAAAAATCAAGCTTTCGCCTAATAAAAGACGTTCCTTCATGAAAGAACATCCTTGACGACTTCTTCGAATTTTATGAACGACTTCCCGCCAGGTTCAGTTGCTCTTATAGCCCTCTCCTTCCACTGCGACGCCTTCCTCCTCATCTCCGCCCCTTTCTCCCCCGCCAACAGCTCTCTGACCAACTCTTCCACCTTCTCCCGCTTCACGTCGTCGTCCACCTCCATCCCTACCCCCCACTCGACGCACAGGAACCGACAGTTCGGCTGCTGGTCCGCGAAGAAAGGCCAGCATATCATCGGAACCCCCGAGCTTATGGCCTCCATCGTCGAGTTCCACCCGCAGTGCGTCAGAAACCCTCCGATGGACGGGTGCCCGAGTACGTCCTCCTGAGGGCACCAGCTTGCCAGGAAACCCCTCCCTCTCGTCTCCACCAGGAACTCTCTGGGCAGAGCAGCCGACTCGTCGACGACCAGCGCGTTGGGTCTGATTATCCAAAGGAAGTCATGGCCACTGTTAGCCAGACCCCATGCAAACTCTGTCAGCTGTTGGCCTGTCATGATTGCCAAGCTCCCGAAGTTCACGTAGATGACCGAGTTGGCTTCTCTTCCTTCTAAACAGTCCAGGCAAGCGGAATCCTCCTTCCACAGGCTCGAACTTGCGGATTCGGGCATGGTGTTGAAGGCTTGCGAACACAGGAGGTTAAGGGGGCCGATGGGGTACACCGTCCCGTAGGTCAACGACATCTCGTCGAGGACCGGTCCTTCCAGGTCATCGAAGCTGTTGATGATGATCGCGGTGGCTCGGTACGATGCTTGCGCTTCGTTTAGGGCAAAGTTGAACATGACATCGTCCGGATCCGTTGTCCGAATAAAGCTCGGGAGATCCCTCAGACGCATATTCGGCATTCCTGGCATCCAGTCAATGACAGTACTGTCCAGATACCCATTCACTAGATCATCTTCACCTGCGACGATCACAAGCAAAGTTTCTTAATTAATTTGACCACAAAATTTTGATGAGTACAAATGTATAAATTGATTATTTTGTTCGTTCTCAAATAATATACGGAGCTGTTACGTTGTTGTCTGCAGTTTATAATTGCGGACGTGATCGCCAACCGACGTGGCGGCCGGCTATTGGCCCTCCGGACCGAGTGGGAACCGTAGATAGCGGGGGGGCCAATGGGTGGCCGTCACGTCCGCTAGCGGTCACGTCTGCGGTTTCAAACTGTGGACAAAATATGGTTATTGAACAATATAATATTTTTTTGGCTAAATTACAATTTGATACCTTCAACTATCACTGTTTTTGCAACTTGATGCCCTCAACTTTTATAGGTACTAACTTAAAACCCTATTTCTAACTTGATACCCAAAAAATAATTTATTCCTAAACTACCCTTCCCCCTCGCTGCTACTTCCCCCTCCCTCCCCCCTCCCCCTCCGACGACCACCTCCCCTCTACCCGTCCCATCCCGATGACCCACCCTACCGGGCCCCAAGCCCGCGCTCCCGCTCGCGTGCACCCCGCGCGCTGCCCCGAGCGCTGTTGTTCCCTCCCAAGCGCGCCCCCACGCATTGCCCCACGCGCCGTCATGTTCAGCCCCGCGCCCGCTCTCGCGGTGCCCAGCGCGCCCGCTCGCCGTGCCACCGAGCATCCCCGCGCCCACCGTCCGCTGCCACCCACAGCCGGAGAGAGAGAGAGGGTGGGGGTTGTGGGGAGAAGATAATATGGTAGACCATCTGAGATCGATTTATCGATCGATCATAATACATATGTGTGTCATGACATGCACGTGCTCACGCATGTGTGTCGCGGGCGGACACGTATACCCGTGTAGCGCGTTATGTGCACACGTTCTTAACCGGTCCGCATACGCACATATGTTCTTTAGTCGCGCGCGAGCGCAAACGCGCCCGTCCGCGACATAGAATACACACGCGCAGGCGCACGCGAACTATGTCGCGGACTTTCATCCCTGCTCGACAGGTGGATCTTGCAGTCAAGCTCCCTTATGCCTTTGCACTCGAGGGCCAATCTACGTTCGACCCGAGGAAACCTTTGCACGCTTCCGTTGCCTTTTGAGAAGCCTATGCCCCATAGAAACTTTCTACCTGAGACTGTCCCTTGGCCCGTAGGTCCTGACACAAGGTTAGAATTCTAGCTCTTCCAAAGTGGTATCTCACTGATGGCTCGGGCCCCTCCGGAAGGAGGCCTTCTTCGCCTTCCACCTAAGCTGCGCAAAAAAGGCCCAAAGCCAATCCCAAGGAACAGTAAAGCTTCGTAGGGTCCATTTTTTTTCGAATAAGTACTGAATTTCGTGGAAATGAAATATTTCATCGAAAACTTATAGCAGCTTGCGAAACAAAGGCTGGCCCAATTTTTTTTCTTCCAGGGTATCAAATTAGTACCTATAAAAGTTGAGGGTATCAAGTTGAAAAACAGTGATAGTCGAGGGTATCAAGTTATAATTAAGCCTATTTTTTTAAACACAATTTTACTGGCACAAATTAAAAAAATGAATTAATAAAAGGTTTGAAGAACATGAATACTTTTGAGCGGCACGATGCCTCGTTCCACAAGCTCTTTGTAATGGTAGAAGCCCATGAATCCGCAGGCGCTCATCGAGCAGAAGAAGACATCAGGGATCTCGAATTCCTCCGCCACTCCGGCGGTGAAGCTGGTGAAGCTATCAGAAACAATACAGGTCACCGGCGGAACCCCAGAGGAGGGCTCGTTGAGCCTCTCCAGGAGGTCTCTGAATGGGCCGTCGAGTGATCCGTTGTGAATGGAGGCGCAGAGGGACCGGAGGTCCTGGCTGGAGTTGAGGTCGGAGGTGATCGGGAGGCCATCGGGGATAGCTTCGTAGCGGAAGCCGTCGATGGAGCCGATCACAGAGGAGCCGGTGGCGGCGGCGTTCGCGACACGTTTGTAGTTGAACTCGGTGTGGACGAAGGTGATGTGGAAGCCTTTGTGGTGGAAGAGGTTGGCTAGTTTGTGCATGGCGTTTATGTGGCCTTAGGCTGGGGATGGCATACAAACTGCCCTGAGAACGTCTCCGCATCTCTTCATTCAACACCCCGCTCTTGGCAAACTCCAGACTGACCATGCCCTCTGGAGCAGAAGCGATCATAGATACTCGTACGGTCTCCCGCGAGTCTGACAATGTACACAGCAGCCATAGTCCCTGAACTTCGTCGTCGAACTTGACACCCATAGAAGATAGCTGGTCGACCACGCCCTGGAAATCACTCAAGTGATCCGTAATAGACGCCCCATCCTTGTACCGCAGACCCATCATCGTTCGGATCAGGAACAACTTGTTTACCCCGGTCTTCTTCGCGTACAAAGACTCCAGCTTATCCCACAACGTCTTCGCGTGCTCAATATTGGCAACGTGATTGTACACGTTCTCATCAATAAACTGCCGTATGTACCCACACACCTGTATGTGCTCGAACTTCCAGTCCTCCTCGGATTTATCACTGGGCCTCTCGGTTGCAAACACAGGTAGATGCAGCTTCTTGACAAATAGCAAATCCTTCATCTTGCTCTGCCAATAATGATAGTTTGTGCCATTAAGGTTCACCATGCGCACCGGCTTCGCGTCCATCTCTCCTCTCTGGTTCCTCTGTCAACTCCTGACACCCTTTGAACCCAAAGCTCTGATACCACTCTGTTGGGAAAGAAACGCGGAAACCTTTCCCCAAACCGGAGAGTACCTGCGAGAGGACCGAGCAATACAACGTACGAACCCAAAAATAGCCACACAAAAACAATCACGCAGACACAGAGAATTTTTGACGTGGAAACCCTTGCGGGAAAAAACCACGGGACGATCGGAGTCCAACCCTGAGAAGCCTCCACTAATGGAATAGAAGAATTACACCCTCTACAAACTCCTCCCGATCCAAATCGGATCCCCACAACACTCAGAGATAAGAACAATGATTACAAGTCTACGAAGAGCGAGAACGACGAGTAGAGATTACCCGAAACATGATCTCCTTCTAAAACAACCTTCAATCCTCCGCCTTCTTCTCCGAAGTTGTAATGGCACTCTTGCCTCCTTCCTCTCTCAAACTTTGTGTTACGTTGCAATCATGCGATAATGAATTAGGGTTAAGAAAACTCAATATATCTCCCTAATCCCGCAACCAACCTGGACCGTTGGATTAGATCCAATGATGAAAACTCATCCAGAAATCCGCTTCAGCCCCCGACGACACAGAGTTCGGCCAGAACTCTGTGTGGGGCAACCAGCACCTACTGGCCAAACCCTGGAACGGCCAGACCGAGTTCGGCCAGAACTCGGCCTGGGACCGACTTCGGGCCGAACTCGGATCCCCTGCTTCCAGCAGCTCCAGCAGCAGCAGCAGCAACTCCGTCGCCTACTTCCCGAGCTTCTTCGACATCGGACGGCGCTCGTCGCACTCCGGGGTCTTCTCCACATAGGTTGGGAACCCCTTCCACTCCAACAAATCTCCCCCTTCACAACTATGGGGAGGACGTCGTCATTCCGACGACCTGTCTGCAGTACTCAAACTTCCCCCTTGGTAGAATCTTCGTGAACATATCAGCTCCGTTGTTGTCTGTATGCACCTTCTCAAGCTCCGCGTCCTTCTTCTCAACCACATCGCGTATCCAATGATACCGAGTCTCTATGTGCTTGGACCGGCTATGAAACGTCTGATTCTTTACAAGGTGGATAGCACTCTGACTGTCGCAAAGCAAAGTATACTGCTCTTGCTTCAGTCCCATTTCCTGCAGCAGCTTCTTCATCCACAATAGCTCCTTGCAAGCCTCCGTCGCCGCAATATACTCTGCCTCTGTCGTCGACAAGGCAACACACTTCTGCAACCGCGACTGCCACGATACTGCTCCTCCCGCAAACATCATCACGTAGCCCGAAGTCGATCGCCTCGTGTCTACATCTCCAGCCATATCAGCGTCGGTATACCCAACCAGCTTCGGCTCGTCACCACCAAAGGAAAGTCTCCAACCAGCAGTGCCCTGAAGATAACATAGAATCCACTTGACCGCACTCCAATGTACCCTTCCAGGATTTGAAAGATACCTGCTAACCGTACCAACTGCATGAGCAATATCTGGCCTCGTACACACCATAGCATACATCAGGCTTCCCACAGCTGAGGCATATGGAACCCGCTCCATATCTTTCTTTTCGTCCTCGGTAGATGGACACTGTTCCTCAGTGAGCTTAAAGTGAGCCGCGAGGGAGGAACTCACTTTCTTCGACCCGTCCATCCCGAAACGCTGAAGTACCCGGTAAATGTACTTCGTTTGGGACAATTGTAGCAGCTTGGACTCTCTCTCTCGGCTGATCTCCATCCCAAGAATAGTCTTCGCTGCGCCCAAATCTTTTATAGAGAAGGCCGTGCCCAGTTGGCGCTTCAACTCCGCTATCCTAGTGGCATTCCGACCCACTAATAGCATATCATCAACATAGAGCAACAAAATGATGAAATCATCATCGGCAAAATATCTCACAAATGTACAATGATCCGACGTCGTCCGTGCATAACCATGCTCCCCCATAAACGACTCGAACTTCCTGTACCACTGCCTCGGAGCCTGCTTCAGACCATACAAGCTCTTCCTCAACCGGCAGACCAAATGTGACTTGCCCTTCTCACAGAATCCCTCCGACTGCTCCATGTACAACTCCTCAAGATCACCGTGGAGGAATGCCGTCTTCACGTCCATCTGCTCGACCTCCAAGTCGAAACTGGCTGCTAATGCTAGCACCACCCGGATATACGAATGCTTGACGACAGGCGAAAAGATCTCATCATAATCCACGCCTTTCCGCTGACCGTAGCCTTTGACTACCAGCCTCGCTTTGTATCGAGGGCGAGTAGCATCTTCCGTCTGCTTCACTCTGAACACCCATCGATTCTTCAAAGCCTTCTTGCCCTTTGGCAACTATACCAGATCATAAGTAGAATTGGTATGCAAGGAACTCATCTCCTCCTGCATAGCCACCATCCACTCCTGCCTGTGTTCGTCTTCCATAGCCTCTGCGAAACTTTCGGGCTCCCCCCCGTCAGTCAATAGCACATACTCATCCGGTGAGTATCTCGTAGATGGTCGACGATCCCTGTCACTCCTTCTCAGTGGAGCCACTGGTGCTGGCTGTATACCGACAGCCTCCGCCCCTTCCGGAACTACCTCTCCGGCATGCTCATCCTCCTGAGGGACACCCTGACCACCATCAGCAGGCTGATGATCAAGGTTGGGAGCAACTCCATGTACCGGCTCTCCCATAACTGGATCCTCTGCGATGTCCTCTGGAAACTGCTCGAAGCGAAATGACTCTAACTCAGGCAATTCCTCAGCCTCAGAAGGCGTCTCGAAATCCTGAGTGTTGGTCATGGTCTGATCCTCGACGAACACCACGTCCCTGCTTCTGTAGAGCTTTCCTTCCACTGGGTCGTAGAGTCTATAGCCAAACTCATCCCGACCATAGCCGACAAAGACGCATCGCCTCATCTTCGGCTCAAGTTTGGTCTTCTCGTCCTTCGGTACATGCACGAAGGCTTTACAACCAAACGCCCGCAGGTGACTGTATGACGGCTCTTTGTCGTACCATACTTTGTCAGGCACATCACCCTGCAAAGGAGCACTAGGAGACAAATTAATAATATAAGCAGCTGTGAGAAGAGCCTCACCCCAATAACTGCCCGACAAGTTTGCTTCTGACAGCAAATACCGCACCCTCTCCATCAGTGTCCTGTTCATGCGCTCCGCTACACCATTGAGCTGAGGTGTCTTTGGCGGAGTCTTCTGGTGTCGTATCCCTTGCTCTCTGCAATACGCATCAAAGGGACCGATGTATTCGCCGTCATTGTCGGACCGAACACACAACAACTTCTTGCCCGTCTCCCTTTCAACAGAGGCCTGAAACTCCTTGAAAGTAGGTAGCACCTGATCCTTGGTCTTTAAGGCATAGACCCAAACCTTCCTGGAACAGTCATCAATAAAAGTCACAAAGTAAGAAGCACCACCAAGAGATTTTACCTTCATAGGACCGCAGACATCCGAGTGAATCAACTCGAGCAACGCCGGCTTCCTCGAACTTGGGTGACTTTGGAAAGACACCCTATTTTGCTTCCCAGCTAAACAGTGCGTGCATTTCTCCAACTTTGTAGACTTGAGTCCCGGAATTACTTTCCTGTTCACCAAGTAGCTCATCCCCTTCTCGCTGATATGGCCGAGCCGCCTGTGCCACAACTCGGTAGACGCATCACTGACTGCGTTCACCTCCTGTGCCCCCTCTGCGCTCCCCTTCATATAGTAGAGACCGGACTTCTTGCTTCCTCTGGCAATCACCATCGAACCTCTGGAAAGCTTCCATTGACTGTTCCCGAAGAGACTGAAGAATCCCTCGTCATCCAACCTTCCAACCGACACCAGGTTGAAACGGATATCAGGGACATGACGAACATCCTTGAGAACAAGAACCGCACCCGTCTTCGTTCTCAAATGCACATCTCCAACGGCAACCGCCTTCGACACATCTCCGTTGCCCATCTTCAATACGCCACAGTCGCCTGTCGTGTAAGTGGCAAACAGTGCCCTATTGTGAGATACATGTGCTGAAGCCCCTGAGTCCACCAGCCAAGAATTGTCATCGCAGGCGAGGTTAGTAATGACCTCATCACCTACGACGATCACTTCGCCTCCATGCACCGAGGCCGCCGCTGTAGTGTTCTCTTCTTGCTTCTCCTTGTCGCCCTTCTTCTCTCTCTTCCAAGCGAAACCATTCCGCTTGATATGGCCCTTCTTACCGTAATGGTAACACTCTGAGTCCTCGTAATGACCCTTGGACTTCCCCCTGCTCTTGTCTCTGCCACCACCTGGACCCCTGCTTTTGCCCCTTCCGCGGCTCTCTGAAACAAATGCCTTTGAGTGGTGGGATGTGGATGAAGTGCCCTGAGAACGTCTCCGCATCTCTTCATTCAACACCCCGCTCTTGGCAAACTCCAGACTGACCACGCCCTCTGGAGCAGAAGCGATCATAGATACTCGTACGGTCTCCCACGAGTCTGACAATGTACACAGCAGCCATAGTCCCTGAACTTCGTCGTCGAACTTGACTCCCATAGAGGATAGCTGGTCAACCACGCCCTGGAAATCACTCAAGTGATCCGTAATAGACGCTCCATCCTTGTACCGCAGACCCATCATCGTTCGGATCAGGAACAACTTGTTTACCCCGGTCTTCTTCGCGTACAAAGACTCCAGCTTATCCCACAACGTCTTCGCGTGCTAAATATTGGCAACGTGATTGTACACGTTCTCATCAATAAACTGCCGTATGTACCCACACACCTGTATGTGCTCGAACTTCCAGTCCTCCTCGGATTTATCACTGGGCCTCTCGGTTGCAAACACAGGTAGATGCAGCTTCTTGACAAATAGCAAATCCTTCATCTTGCTCTGCCAATAATGATAGTTTGTGCCATTAAGGTTCACCATGCGCACCGGCTTCGCGTCCATCTCTCCTCTCTGGTTCCTCTGTCAACTCCTGACACCCTTTGAACCCAAAGCTCTGATACCACTCTGTTGGGAAAGAAACGCGGAAACCTTTCCCCAAACCGGAGAGTACCTGCGAGAGGACCGAGCAATACAACGCACGAACCCAAAAATAGCCACACAAAACACAGTCACGCAGACACAGAGAATTTTTGACGTAGAAACCCTTGCGGGAAAAAACCACGGGACGATCGGAGTCCAACCCTGAGAAGCCTCCACTAATGGAATAGAAGAATTACACCCTCTACAAACTCCTCCCGATCCAAATCGGATCCCCACAACACTCAGAGATAAGAACAATGATTACAAGGCTACGAAGAGCGAGAACGACGAGTAGAGATTACCCGAAACACGATCTCCTTCGAAAACGACCTTCAATCCTCCGCCTTCTTCTCCGAAGTTGTAATGGCACTCTTGCCTCCTTCCTCTCTCAAACTTTGTGTTACGTTGCGATCATGCGATAATGAATTAGGGTTGAGAAAACTCAATATATCTCCCTAATCCCGCAACCAACCTGGACCGTTGGATTAGATCCAATGATGAAAACTCATCCAGAAATCCGCTTCAGCCCCCGACGACACAGAGTTCGGCCAGAACTCTGTGTGGGGCAACCAGCACCTACTGGCCAAACCCTGGAACGGCCAGACCGAGTTCGGCCAGAACTCGGCCTGGGACTGAGTTCGGGCCGAACTCGGATCCCCTGCTTCCAGCAGCTCCAGCAGCAGCAGCAGCAACTCCGTCGCCTACTTCCCGAGCTTCTCCGACATCGGACGGCGCTCGTCGCACTCCGGGGTCTTCTCCACATAGGTTGGGAACCCCTCCCACTCCAACAAGAGTTTGGGCACTTGTGTTTTCATTTTCGGAAATGATATTTTGTCCGGTTTGTGACTGCAAATTTGACTGCGGCCGTATGACAGTCAACTATTGGCTCCCTCTATTATCATCGGATTCCATCTCATTAATATCTGGATCGTGAGGCCAATGAAAGGTCGTCACGTGATCTGTGATCGCAGACAACATGGCAGTGTCCTTTTATTTTCAGTAGTAGAGTCCATTGTTCGTCAGTTGGAAACCAAGCAAGGTTGTCGATTCAAACACTAAAATGTTTATTTCGAACGGAAATTCAGCGTAGTAAGGTGTCGTATCTATTTTGTACGAATACAAACACAAATACGACATATTTACATATTTGATATGTCCTAATATATTTTAGAATGTCTAAATTATATCCGTTAATTGCACAGACAAAAACGTAGAGATCATATCTGTGAGTGTCCTAATATCTAATCTGATGTTGGGACCAACCGATAAAATCAAAATCAAATCCAAGTGAGTGTGAAATTTGTGCAGAAAGTGATCGAAAGGGACAGGAAACCTCTACTTCTCGCAAGCAGCAACATACCCACAGCCATAGAAAAAGGAGTCTCATCCATCTCAAATTTCACAAATTTAAAGCCCAACTAATCCATTATAACTAGTATATTATATAAGATTGGAAAATGATATTTTTGAAAGAACATAAAAGATCCACCGATGAAGTCTAGAAGAACTGCAAGGTCAATTATTGCAAGCCATTATAGCTCGTCAGCACAGAAATAAATGCCACCACGTCTCCCATTGACGAAGAGGGAAATGTACTGTTGACTGAAGCCAATGACATCCATACAGAACTGCTAATTTCTTTGGAAACTTATACAACCAAGAGTAATGTTATTACTATAACCAGAAGGTTACAATCCTTTCACAACTTGCTACGTGATCGATTTCCATTGGAAAAGAGAGAAGAGATGAAACCGGCTGAGATCATGTTAGCAAAGAAATAGAATAGGTTGTAAAAATTTAATAGTAAACTTAGCATTATTGATACAACAAAACAAACAAACAATGGTCCTACTTCTGTGAGCTTATATTTACAAGAATAGTGACGAGGGATCGATGAGAGTTTCTTATACTTCTCCGTCATCCTATACACATGGAAGTTGTGCATATGGACAAAGAGGGCTGCTATAAACATGGAAGTTGTGCATATATAGAAGGCAAATTCGGGATAGACTACTAACTATTGAGAACTAATAAGGGATTTAGTCTCACATTAGAAAATGTAATATGAAGGGGAGCTAGACTCCCTATAAGTAGTTGAGTAGCCCATCAATAAAATACACACAACAATTATTCTCTACATGGTATCAGAGCCATAACGCAGAAAAAAAAAATTTTCCTCCCCCCCCTTTCCCCACCGGCAGTCCCTCTCCCCCCCGGCAGTTCCCCCCCCCCCCCCCCGACGCCCCACCCGGCAGTCACCCCCCCCCCCCCCGACGCCCTGCCCCCCTCGCCCCCCTCCGACACCCTACCCCCCCCCCCCCCCCCCCCCCCCCCCCCGCCGACGGCCCCCCTCCTTTTTTTTTTCTTTTCGAAAAAAAGGGAACCCTAATTTTGAGAGAGAGATTATGTGGGTGATTTTTCGACGACGGATGGCTGTCAAATGCTTTATTTGCACCTTCTATTCCTAGATTACGCCCTCCAGAACAATAAATGTTTTATTTGTTTTCCGTTCTCGATCTGCAAATTAGGATCTCCATGCGCGCGCCGGTGTTGGCCATGTTAACCGCGCATTCGTAAGGTCTCTGTTGACGACTTTATACAAAGACGACGACGACGGCGAAGCCGACGAAGACGACGACGACAACGAAGCCGACGACGACGACGAATCACAGTTGAAGACGCCATGGATTCGATCAGTGGTAAACTGACAGCAGACGAGATGAAGGCCTTGGTTGATGATATTTTATGAAAGAGATTAACCGAGGCGACCCCACGTGTGATCAATACTGATGTGGATCTGTCACCCTACAAAATGGGGAAGCTGGACAAGCTGGAGACGAAGTTGGAAGGAACGTCCAATTACTTGAAATGGTCACGACGGGTCATGCGGACGCTGAAGTGCCATGGCTTGGTTGGCTACGTCAATGGCCAAACCAAGGCGCCAGATGATCCCTCCTCCAAGGAGTTTGCTATTTGGGAGATTGTCAACAATGTTGTGGCTGGATGGTTGACGGCTTCCTTGACCGACCAGGTGTCCGGCAATGTCGAGGCGATGGAGGCTGCTGCTGATATATGACAGACTTTGAAGGATATGTACTCAGGCTTGGACAATCCTATGCGGGTCTTCCAACTGCAGGATGAACTTGATAGGGTGGCCCAGGACGACCACACCATCTCTGAGTATGCAACACTGTTAAAGAAGTACTGGTCTGATCTGGATCACTATGATCCTCTTGGGATGGAAGATGCCCAGGTCGAACCAGCATTCGCGAAACATTTCCAAAAGTTCTTGGATTATATTTCGCGTCAATGGATGATGAAGTTCTTGAAGGGTCTTAACCCTGTGTTTGAGCATAGAAGGAATGTCCTCCTAGCACAGCCCATACTTCCATCCTTAGAAGACGCCATAGCTGCCATGGCACAAGAAGAGGCTCGCTTAAAGTTGATGTCCAACAAGGGCTCTTTCCAGGGGGAGCAAGCCGCTGTTGAAAAATCTGCGCTTGCCACCTTCAATCAGCCTCCCTCTGTGGCCGACGTTTTCCACAACTGTGGTGACTCAGGACATTACATCAGGTTTTGTCCAAAACCCCTGCACAGTCATTCAAGTGATCGTGGACGGGGCCGACGGACGTCGTGGTGGTAGAGGCGGTTATGCTGGTAGAAGGAAAAATTATTCTGGAGGACATAAAGCTATTCTGGCGGAGGAAGGGGGCGACATTCACCTGGCTGAGTTAACCCCTCTTGAGAAGGAGTTCCTTGCGAAGTTACGCAGCACGAAGCTGGGTTCGGACGGCAGTCTTGGGGCGTCATCTACCTCGGGGGACCACATCACATGCTTTGCCAAAACCGGCACAGGTATACCTGTGCGTGCTCTTGCAGCAGCTGTCCACCAACCAGGTTGGATTATGGACTCTGGGGCATCTCGCCATGTCACGGGGTCCCGCGGTGAGTTCCAGGACTATACTCACCTACCGACGCCGGAGAGCATTCAGACTGCTGATGGTAACTCCAGCCCTGTTCTGGGTAAAGGCACTGTCGTATGCACCCCTTCTCTCCCTCTCACCAATGTCTTACATGCTCCGTCTTTTCCTGTCAATCTTCTTTCTATTAGTGCCATTATTCTTGATTTTAACTGTACTGTTTCCTTTGACATTCCTACGGTGACCTTTCAGGAGAAGGGGACAGGACGACGACTAGGGACTGGCACATGGCATAAGGGGCTGTGGTACTTGGACAGGACTGGACTTGACAAAGCATTGGCATCTCTAGTAGCTGACACACCACCGGAAGATACACGACGCAGTATAGAAGATGAATTGCTACTCCACCACCAGCGTGTCGGTCATTCTTCTTTTAAAGTTATTAGTCGCATGTATCCGTCCTTATACCAAAGGGCTAATAAGGAGAAGTTATTTTGTCATGCTTGTGAGTTGGGTAAACATACCAGAAGCACATATGTGAGTTCCGGTAGTAGAAGTTCGGTTGCATTTGATACATTCGGACGTATGGGGCCCTTGTCCTACAACCGGTATTAACGGTTTCGATGGTTTGTCACTTTTATTGGTTGTTATACTCGCGTGACATGGGTGTACCTTATGAAGAATAAAAGTGACGTCTTTGAGACGTTTTACGACTTTCATCGTCGGGTAGAAACTTAATATGGCACTAAGATTAAGTGCTTACGATCTGACAATGGGACGAAGTATACAAATAAGACGATTGCTGAGTATTTATCCACTCATGGCATACTACACCAAACTTCTTGTGCCTATACACCGGCACAAAATGGAGTGGCCGAACGGAAGAACAGACACCTGCTGGAGGTCGTACGGACGATGATGCTGGCTATGAATGTTCCGAAACACTTATGGGGACAGGAGGTGTTAACGGCATCTTATCTCATCAACAGAATGCCATCTCAGGTATTGGACTGGAAGACACCGTTGGAGATGCTTACTGGTGCTACCACGTACAATGTTCCACCAAAAGTATTTGGGTGTGTCTGTTTTGTCCAAGATAATAGGCCAGGAGTTGGCAAACTGGATCCTAGAGCGGTTAAATGTGTCTTTGTCGGATATACGGCAACTCAGAAGGGATACGCATGTTGGAGCCCAGTTGAGCGAAAGATGTTTGTGAGCATGGAGGTTACCTTCAGAGAACTAGAACCATATTATAGTTCAGATGACGGTTCGGCATTTGTTGACACACCTAACACAGCGGTGTTAGATGTGAGGGGGAGAAATTAAGGCCATCTGTGGTAGTCGGATCGGTCCCATTCCCGGTCGTAGAAAACTGGCCGAAATAGGGAGAAAGCAGTGACTCCGATAAAGAAGATGAAGAAGATACATATGTTAAATAGGGGGAGCAGCAGACAATAGAAAAGGAGCTCCAAGTCCACAGAAGGAGACAGCAGAAGTCCAGTACCGTGCCTGTACCGTGCCCTGTGCCTTCTGTACCAAGTCCCTCGTCTACTCCTGCTCCAACTCTTGAAGATGTTGCCCCCATACAGAATCAATCTGATTCTGATGCAGATCTCTCTGACTCTGATGGTATGATCTCTCCACCACCTGTTGCTCCCTTAAGGAGATCTTCTTGCATCAATGCGGGTAAGGCTCCTAGTCGTTTTGATGATTATGAACATGATATTGCCAATTACCTGTCTTATTCTAATATTTCTTCGAATTATCGAGCCTTCATCGCATCATTAGACTCTACTTCGTTGCCCAAAAGTTGGCAGAAAGCAAAGAAAGATCCAAGGTGGAAAGCTGCGATGATGGAAGAACTTGGGGCACTGAAAAAAAAATAAGACGTGGGAGCTGGTTCCATTACCCAAAGGGAAGAAAACTGTGGGATGCAAATGGGTGTACACAGTAAAGGAGACGTCAGAAGGAAAGGTGGAACGATACAAGGCGAGGTTGGTTGCAAAGGGATACACACAATCATATGGCATCGACTATGATGAGACGTTTGCTCCAGTAGCGAAAATGAGCACTGTAAGGACTCTGGTCTCCATTGCAGCAAACTATGGGTGGAAGCTATACCAATTAGATGTGAAGAATGTCTTTCTCCATGGGGACCTTCAAGAAGAAGTGTACATCGAACTCCCGTCAGGGTGCTATGCTACAGAATCAGACGGAGGGACGTCGCATGAAAAAGTGTACAAACTAAAGAAGTCGCTATATGGGCTCAAGCTCCTCGAGCCTAGTTTGACAGATTCAGAAAAACTGTTACAGGCATGGGATACTATCAAGCAAATACAGATCATAAGGTCTTTCTTCAGCATGCAAGAGGCCACATCACTATACTTGCTGTATACGTGGATGATATAGTAATCACAGGTAATGATGAAGCCGAGATTGCTAAGCTAAAGTTAAAACTCGCGAAGGAGTTCGAAGTGAAGGATGTAGGAGCGATGAGGTACTTTCTAGGTATCGAGGTGTATGAAGGCGAACAAGAAATTGTTCTCTCACAGAGAAAATACACACTAGATCTGCTGAAGGAGACAGGGATGCTGGGATGCAAAGCTGCAGTCACTCCAATTGACCAAAAGTGCAAGTATGGAGCAGAAGCAGGAGAGCCAGTTGATCGTGAAAGATATCAACGACTTGTAGGGAGATTGATTTATCTGGGACACACTCGCCCTGATATTTCATTTGCGGTGAGTGTAGTAAGTCGCTACATGCATGATCCAAGAACGGGTCATATGGATGCAGTATTTCAGATCTTGAGATATCTGAAAGGAACGTCGGGGAAAGGACTATGGTTCAAGAAGAATGGATGTATAGAAGTTGAGGGATACTGCGATGCAGACTGGGCGAGTTGCATAGACGATAGAAGGTCTACCACGAATATTGTGTCTTTGTAGGAGGAAACTTGGTCTCATGGAGAAGCAAGAAACAGTCTGTGGTAGCACGGTCTACAGTTGAAGCAGAATACATAGCAATGGCTTTAGGAGTGTCGGAGTTGCTGTGGGTGAAAGCGTTGCTGACAGAGTTGAAGCTGGACAAGGGAGCACCAATACGTCTTCTGAGCGATAGTCAAGCTGCAATAAGTATAGCTAACAATCCAGTTCAGCACGATAGAACGAAGCACATCGAGATCGATCGATTCTTCATCAAAGAAAAGCTGGAACAAGTGATACTGGAGATTGATCATGTTCGCTCAGAAGAATAAGTGGCAGACTGTCTGACTAAGTGTCTTAGTTCAGTAAGTCTGTCGAAGCTATGTAACAAGATGGGAATGATTAATATCTATCGTCCATCTTGAGGGGGAGTGTTGAGAACTAATAAGGGATTTAGTCCCACATTGGAAAATGTAATATGAAGAGGAGCTAGACTCCCTATAAGTAGTTGAGTAGCCCATCAATAAAATACACACAACAATTATTCTCCACACTAACCATAGATCGACTCGTCCGCTTCAGCACACCTATACAAAACGTGGAGTGTAGAGACTCGGGACCATCTTCTCTTTGAATGCCAGACAACGTGGTCCATGCGGCAGTATATATATTCGAAGCAATGGTGGTGGTCTATATATTGGATGCAATTGCGAAGATAAATAGCCTTCAAGCGCGGGACAGTGCTGCTTACAGGATGTCTACTTAGGTAGCTACGGCGGGAGCGGAATTGACGTATTTTCTTTAAAAAAAATTTAATAGGGATAGAAAACGGCATAGATAGTGACCTTAGAATCATCTCTACTGTCCTAAACGGTGGCTCCATTAGAAAAGTAAATAAGCTAAAAAAGTACAAAGAAATGAACGGCCGCGAAATGAGTCCCACAATATGTCTCTTTGACGATGCGAATCGTTCCCGAAACAAATGTCTGGCAATAATTTTTTTTAGATGTCTGACAATATGTATAAAATTGTACTCTATATTGTATATTTTTTGGACTTACTGTCTCCAATTTTTATCGTTATTATAATAGAAGAAATAATATATCTATGTGGCTGGATCTACTGATATTCCGTCATCCAATCAGGATCTTATATCTTTTATGGGTAACCACAAAAACAACTTGAGTTCGTCTAAATGAAGTAGTACTCCGGAGTGTGTATTCAATTGCAAGTGCACATCCTTCCAAAAACTAAAAATGTTGACAATTTTTTAACTTCGTCGACAGAAAGTTAGTTGTTGAGTACTCAACTAAAAAAAGTTATTTATTAAAACAATATGTACGTATCTATGTAAATATTTGTCAAAATTTTAAGATTTTGTGAAGTAAAAAAATGGATCAAACACAAAAATATAATAAATAAAAACTCTCTTATTATTCTCTTCTCCAATTAATACCTTTGCATGTACATGTCTATTTATATGTCGCACTATAATACAAAATTACTAGTTAAACAATTAAAATATATAAATAAAATCCTAATCTAGAAATAGACTTTGAGTTGGAATTGGACTATGACATCATTATTTCAGGCTTCGAAAACTCCAACTGCTCATAAATCATGTCAACTGAAAGTCCAAAGCAAATGCTCACCTAATGTTAAATTAGGATTAGATTCAAGTATATCTTTATAAAAAATAAAAATAAAACAGACACACACACATATATATAGAGAGAGAAAGGGAGAGAGAGAGAGCACCGATCCATATCTATATACTTGAAGTAATATGTATCAGTATAGGATAATGATTCTGTATTCCTATAGATGATAGAAAACAGCTATGGCGGAAGCGGAATCGATGTATTTTATTAAAAAAAAAATTGGATAGGGATAGAAAACAGCATAGATATAGTGACCTTAGAATTATCTCTCCTGTCCTAAAAGGTGGCTCCGTGTGTGTGTTTTTTTTTTTTTTTTGAATAGGAAAAGTGGCTCCGTTAGAAACAGTAAATACGCTAAAAAAAAATTGGAAAGAAAATGAACGGCCGCTAAAGGAGTCCCAAATCATGTCTCTTTGAGGATGCGAATCATTCCCGAAACAAATGTTTGCGCGCGCTCCAAAAGAGTGTCATATATATATATATATATATATATATATATATATATATATATATATATATATATATATATATGGAAAATTTTACAATACATCCGCTGGAAATGGATGTATCGATACATCCGAAATCTGGACCGTTGGATTTTAATCCAACGGTTCAGGTTTAATTCAGATAAAATAATACAGGAGACATCATTTAATGCTGATTTAGACTTCTGACCTGTTGGTAACTTGCTTTAGCAGGTCATTCTTCACTTTAATTTTTTCAATGAACACCCTAAATTAACTCATATTTACTCTCTCAAAAGTCCATCCAATTTAATCTGAACCTTTTTTTTTTTTGAGTTACAGGCCATGGTAGTCGTGGTGGTGCTGGTGGTGGTGGAAAGAGAAACGGAGATGAAGAAGGAAATAAGAAACGGTTCGGATCGCGTCGAACGTCGTCGAGCACCCCTAGAACAACGAGGAGTACCAGCTGCGCCGAGAAGAATCGGTCCGCTTTGCGTCGGACGTCGTCGAGGCCTCCTCGAACAAGGAGAAGTACCAGCGGCGCCGCTCTAATTTTACTGTCCATGCCATTGTTTGAAATTTTATTTTTCATTAGGAGTACCAGCTGCGCCGAGAAGAATCGGTCCGCTTCGCGTCGGACGTCGTCGAGGCCTCCTCGAACAAGGAGAAGTACCAGCGGTGCCGCTCTAATTTTACTGCCCATGCCATTGTCTGAAATTTTATTTTTCATTTAACAATTTAATATTTTGTTAATAAAGCTACATGTCATGGTGGTGGTGGTGAACTGAGGAAACCTGCTTCTGAGGTCGGGCGGATTATTTTTTAACTTTTCTAAAGATAATATTTTCGAGGAGAATATTTTTTTGGACAAAAAATGGCCATTCTCTTTGCTTTTAACACGGAGAATGGTACATTTAGGACGGAGAATGGTACATTTAGGACAGAGAATACGGCGAATGGCCATTCTCTTTGCTTTTAATATGGCGAATGGACGGTGAATACGGCGAATGGACGGAGAATGGTCATTCTCTTTGCTTTTAATATGGCGAATTGACGGTAAATACGGCCAATGGACGGAGAATGGCCATTCTCTTTGCTTTTAATACGGCGAATGGACGGAGAATGGTACATTTAGGACGGAGAATGGACGGAGAATACGGCGAATGGCCATTCTCTTTGCTTTTAATACGGCGAATGGACGGTGAATACGGCGAATGGACGGAGAATGGCCATTCACTTTGTTTTTAACACGGAGAATGGCCATTCTCTTTGCTTTTAATACGGCGAATGGACGGAGAATGGTACATTTAGGACGGAGAATGGTACATTAAGGAAGCCGACAAAAGCTCGTTCTCTCAAATCTCTTCTTTGTGTAAATTAAATCCAAGGAGGACACAATCCCTAATTTTAGTTATTGCTTAGCAGAGTATGCTTAGTTGTTGTAAAATTGTGGTGTTGCTTCTGTGGCACTTTCATCTTTAATCTCATGTTTTCTATGAATATGTGTTCTGTTTGATTTTGATTTAGTAATCTTTCCGTATTTAGTTTTTTTGTTTCATCTAACAATTTAATATTTTTGTTATAAATCTACAGGGCATGGTGGTGCTGGAAGGAGAAACGGAGATGAAGAAGAAAAGAAGAAGTTCCGGTTCGCGGTGGACTTCGTCGAGTTCCTCAATCAAGCGGAATTAAACCTCTTATAGAGTTCCTTAATTGGAGTTGATCACGATAACCTTTTGTAATTTTCAAACGGATAGTAGAATCTTCCTCGAGCCCTCCTCAATCAAACGGCTAGTAGAATCTTCCTCGAGCTCTCCTTAATCAAACGGCTAGTAGATTGTTTGCTAGTCTCGAAATTTATTTGTCTTTCCATCTTCCTCACTTTTTGTACTTCTCTCTTGCTATATATACAATAGTTTTCTTGTTTCATAGTACTATTATTCATTCTGAAATACATAGAATAGTTTTCTGAAATACAATAGTTTTCTTGTTCTCAAGATGTCTACTCGTGTGGGGGGAAATGTAGAAGACGTAGAAGATTGGATGCCAAATCCAAATGAAACCTTCATTTCGCGTTTGTTGCGCAAGATTGAACAACATCTGTCGACGATTTCAGCTGCTGTTGCAAAGATAAAAATTGAACAAATGAAGTTACCTCGGCGTTTGGATAATATTGAAGAATCTCAAGCTTTGAAGGAGGCATCTTCATCTAGAGCATTTAATAATGTGAAGGTGGTTTCCGTTGAATCTTCTTCCGAAGAGGAGGACGTGGAGCTGCAGTCTCGTAGTAAAGCATTGGACCGATATCTCGCATTGGACGCTATAGAAGAAGAAGAAACTGACTTTAGCAGTCCTTCTAAAAGAATGCGTCAAAATTTACAGCCGGTCACACCATCCAAAAATTTAATAAGGGGTTCAACCTCGAAGCCTAGCAATTGTACTAGTGTTTCTTCGAGATATTACGACTATATTTTGCAGATGATAGACCTGACGAGTAAGTAATATGAGTTTTGATTTAATTCCAACAGTTTTTTTCTCCTAATTTATTCGTTTCTTTTCTTAGAGAAATAATATCATCTTGCAACAAAACCTATGTGTCTCGGTGGGAGATGAAGACCTTAGCTCCTTTAACTAAAATTACCAATGGGGTATGTATAAATAGTATATTTCTTCTTAGATGCCATCTATGTTTACTTCGATTCCATCGCTGACATTTTTAATAATTTATTCAGATTGTAGGTATTGTATCTGCTCTTCTCACCGTGGAGGAATGGAGAAGAACCTCCAATAAAGCTAATGTATGGTTTTTACCAATAAGGATGTCGGTGAGTGAGCATTTTATTCTTCAATGCATATGCATTAACAATTTTATCGTTTGTTTGTCCTTCGTAATGTATTAATTGATGTGTATGTAGAAAGCCACGTTACCTCCATCCGTCAAAAAGCCTTATGAATTATGGAAGAAGTTTAAATATTTTCAGGATTACATGGGATCTTTAAGCACTTGTAAAGAGGTATTAATGTATTTATGTTTAATTATTAATCCTAATTTTCTGAAAATTTACTAATTTGTTTTACCTAATTATCCTGATTCAGATATACATACCCATTCATTTGGGCGAACACTATACTCTTGCAAGAGTTGTGTTTAAAAACATGACTATTGAAATTTGGGACTCACATGCATCTAAAGATGATCCGATTCAAAGCAGAACAGTTATAAAAGAAATAGTAAGCTCATATTTATCAATTTTTATGAATTGGATACAAGAATACGCATTATACCAATACATATTGTTTTCTGGTAATTGTAGCTTTCAAATTTGGATATCTTTCTCGAAGAAGAGATTTTGAAGCTGAGAGATGCTAGGTTCAGCTTTTCTACTTTTGCAATAAAACGTCCTTCTTATGTTCCCCGCCAAGGCAATTTAGTTGATTGTGGAATTTTTTTAATTGCATTCATAAAAGACCGATGTAGCCTGGACAACCGTTCTATCGATGTAAGTATGAAAATATGTCGTCAAAAACTTCAACTTTTTAGAGCAATATTTTTGATGTTTGTTTGTTATATGCAGTTTGATGCGGAAAAGAAAAGACGCATAGTTGCTGAATGGATTACAACTTCAGAGCACAATGAAGAGCTAAAAAAGAAGTCCAATCTGGTTGAATATGGAAGACGATGATTTTTTTTTCTTCTTCTTTTATATTTAATGTATGGAAAGCCCTAATGTATTATGTTCATTTGTTTTGTTGAGTTGTAATGACATTTTTGCCAAACGGCTTCAATTCTTTTTAATTAAGCAGAAAGGAGTATTTTGCCCTTCCATCGAATGATATTTTTGCCCTTCTAATTAATTCAAAACACCCCCGAACCCTTTTATTAAAAAAAGAAAAGGGAAAAAGAAAACCGTTTCGGAGCCTCCTCTTCTTCCATACTCCACTCTGTACTCAAACCTAGATCATTCTCCTCCAAAATCTTCAAACCTTCCTCCCCATTCGCAATATTCACACCATGTCGGCATCAGCGGCAGAATCATCACCGGCAGCATTACCAAATAGAGAAGATGCACCAGTTACAGAAAATCCAAAAGCGACAGACGGAGAACAACGGAAACCCTATTCTAAGAAAGTTGCAAAAAAGAAAAAGGAAAAAGTTGCTAAACAAAAAGAAGTGCAAGAAGAAGTGCAAACAGAAGGTATAACTTTGATTTTATGTTCGCAAATTCTGTATATATTTCAAGGAAAATGACATTCTCCGTCATAAAACGCATTTGAATGTTAAATTCTATTCGCCGTTTAATTTGGAACGGATAATGTCATTCTCCGTCTAACTTGAAACGGAGAATGCCGTTCCCAGTGTTAAAACCCATAAGATTGGCCATTCTCCGACCTAATTTTGGTTTTTTTTTGTTTGCAGAAAGAAAATCTGTCAGAAATAAGGATTCAAGACTTTTTCGTTCTACCTTCAAGCCAATGCTAAATCTTATGGAGGAGGTCAATCGAGATGCTGGCCGTTTACCTGAGCCAGTTATTGGTTCCTTGAAGAATACCGGTTTCTGGAATTTTGTCGAGATTTTCTACCAAAACAGAGTCCACGTCTCCGAAATGGCCAAGGTAACGGAAGGGCTTGAGAATTTAATTGCAAGTTACACAGAAGAAGAAGATGGCGTCGGGTGCTTTGAATTTAGCACCACTGTTAAAATCGCGCCAAGCGTCAAGGATATGGCAGTCATATTCGGTCTACCGCTGAATGAAGAAAGCGTTGATGATGTTTCTTACAGAAGATTGATAAAGGAAAAACAACAGCAGCCCACACCACCAGCATCATTGAGCCTGTGCAGAGATCATTTCACAAGATTGCTGGCTAATACTAAGGGCAAACACTCAGAAGTCACGAATAAGGTAGTGAGAGACAAGTTCTTTGAATTGTTACGACGGCTTCGTGGCGGAGATAACGCTGTTAATCCAGATGATTTGGCCAAGCTAATAATCTTCCACTTGTGCCAAACTGTATTCTTCATAAAGTCTGGCGGTTCAAATTTGCCGTACAGATTCTTGGCCTTGGTAGACAGTGTGGACGTGATCAATAGTATATGCTGGCCAAGGTTAATCCTGGCATATGTAATGGATAGCTTAAAGAGGAGTAGAAGCAAAACTGAACAGGGGGATTACTCAATGGCTTTCCACAAATTGGAAGGTTGCACAATATACTTCCTCTATTGGTTTGCAGAACATAGTAAATTTGTGGAAAGGAAGTTCGTCCCAATTCCTGATTACCCAAGATTTTTCACATGGAATGGGTACGATATCTCAAACTTCCTCAAGGCCGAATATCACAACAAAATGAGATCGAAGATGATATTGGAAGATCTGGTTATACCTGTTGGGGAAGAAGAAGGGCACAAAGAAGAGAAGCCACCTATAGAAGAAGTTGAAAAAGAGGGAGAGGAAGAACACCAAGAAGCAGGTGGGGATAATTTGATGAACAACGGATGACACCGCATCATGAAATGGGCGCTGTGATGGACGACTCAGCAAAGGAATTGGAGGATTTGAGAAGACATCATTCTGATATTCTTGCACAGAATGAAGAACTGAAAGAAAAGTTGAAAGAGATGGAGGCACAAGGAGCGCAGTTACGTGCAGCCAACTTTGAGAATGCCATACTCAAAGAAAAGCTGAAAGTGCTCCAGGCAGAAGAAGAGCAACAACGTGCAGTCAACGTTGTGATGGAGGGCTCTGTGCATGAACTAGAGGATTTGAGAAGACATCATTCTGATATTCTTGCGCAGAATGAAGAACTCAAAGAAAAGTTGAAAGAGCTCGAGGCACAAGAATCACAACAACGTACAGTCAACGTTCTGATGGAGGGCTCTGTGCATGAACTGGAGGATTTGAGAAAGCAGAATTCTGTTCTTAAATCAGATCTACATGCACAAGGTAAAATCTTTTCTATGTCAAATTTCTGATTTGTAATCTTCCAGGAGAATGACTATTCTCCGTGTACTATAACACGGAGAATAGTCATTCTCTGTGTTATTTGGAACGGATAATTGCTATTCCCTATCATGTCGATACTGGAAAGGTTATTCTCCGTGTAATTCCAAACGGAGAATTCTATTCTCCGTATTATATTATACGGAGAATGTCATTCTCCGTGTTAGGTTCACATCATACATTTCATTGTTGTTTGTTTTATTTCAGTGCGAACAACCAAACAACTCAGAGAAACAAATGAAAGGCTCGTTGAGGAGAAAAAGGGAGCTTCAAAATAAAGTTGAATCATTTAAATTTGAAGCCAATGAAAAGGATTGCAAAATTAAAGATCTCGAAGCCATGGCTAAAGTACTTCAGAATGAGGAGTTACAAGCTGCTGCTGAACCTGCTGCTCCAAGAGAAGTCAGAAGAAGAGGAGGATCGGGGGGAAAGAGGTTAATAAAAAGCAATACAGTTGGAGAGGCTAATAAAAAGCGGAAGGTTAATGATGCTACGAAATCCCGAGAAGACGCCAAAATGGCTAAATTAAAGAAGAACCACGTCGTACTAAGGGAATGCGATGAACTCTAACTTTGGAAACATGCGGATGAAGAGCTGAAGAAACAATACATCGACATCGTAATTCCCAGAAAGAATTCTCCAAAGTATGTATTCTGAACCCTTTTTTTATTTCGTTTTTTCTAGACTTTTTTCACAATTATGTAATGAGAATCTATCTTTATTAATTTAATCTAAACTAAATTTATGTGCAGTGATATGGTATACGAATTTTATCCGGAAAAGGGTGAAAATGAAGTTTCAGTCCAGCTGTCGGCAGTAGACATGCAAGACATACTCAACTATGACGACATGGAGGCTGGCATACTGGACATAATAATAAGGAAGCTGAAAGAAATTCAAGGCAGTAAAAGGTGTGCCCCGTCTAGTTCGAAGGAGGTGCCATTGATCCAGAAAAAAAAAGCCGGCGCTCCAATCCCATAAGTGGTCTGCATTCATGACGGCCCACACATTGGTAAGAATTCAAACAGAAAAATCCATATTCATGTGTACACCGATGAAAAATGACAGAAAAAAATTACTCATGATATTGTGTATTGTTTTTGGGAAACAACAGACCGTCATTCAACGTGTCAATGAAGAAACCGCAAAACCCGGCGCCTGTGAAGACATCCAAAAAGTAGAAGACTTCGTCATGGGTTTGGAGGACGACATAGAGTTGTTATTCATCCCACTTTTTAATGCAACCATCAAACACTATACTCTGCTCACATTCAACTTTATCTCCTACGACTGGACACACTACAACTCCTTGTTGCAAACCACGTACGATACGTGCAAGGTGGATGCAGAATTAACGAAGAAAACCTTAGAGCCTATCGTCAGGAGAAAAGTTGATATGATGAGGGAGAGATGCCCGGCGAAGAAGGAGTATGAGAGCAAAGTGCTGAATTATTCTCTAAATTGCCCACAACAACGGGCACCCAACTGCCTCTTGTACACGGCGTATTATATGAATAGGTTGACGACTCCTCCCTTCGAAATATCGGAAGGAAATGACAATAAAACTCACCAGAAGATTACAAAGATGAGGTTGTCATGGGCTAAGGAGTTGCTTTCAAGCAAATATGTAAATCGATCCTAGCAATGACATTGTAAAACAACAATGTAATTATGATGTAATTGGACAAGGAACTTCTGTCTTTGATAAGCTCTGCTTTATAATATAATCATTTTTGAATTACATTTACATCGTCAAAACCACGAAAAGTTTGACTTTTATTTACATATGAAACAACTCGAACTCATGCGCCAAAAGGGCAGTGGGTTCCTTAGCCTCAGGAGTCTATCTCTTCGACATGTTCCTTGTTGAAGAAGGATGGCTTTGCACGGTGCTCTCCCTCAAAACAAAATTCCTTGAGGCAGTGGGTTCCTTTGCCTCAGTGAGTTCCTTTGCACGGAGGATGCACGATGAAGTGACTTGCCTCAAGGAGTCATGCTACGGTTCCTATGCTCTGACCATGCACGATCAATACCATCTACCACGCGGACACGAACTGAAAGACGACAGAGAACAACACTCCTTGACAGTTGAAGCTTTCAATTGGATTCCTTGAAGCAAAACACTTCATCGTGCATCGTCAGAGGAGTGTTGTTCTCAAGGAATTCAATTGAAAGCTTCAACTGTCAAGGAGTGTTGTTCTCTGTCATCTTTCAGTTCGTGTCCGCGTCGTATTCATCGTGCATCGTCAGAGCATAGAAACCGTTGCATGACTCCTTGAGGCAAGTCACTTCATCGTGCATCCTCCGTGCAAAGGAACTCACTGAGACAAAGGAACCCACTGCCCCAAGGAATTTTGTTTTGAGGCAGAGCACCGTGCAAAGCCATCCTTCTTCAACAAGGAACATGTAGAAGAGATAGACTCCTGAGGCAAAGGAACCCCCTGTCTCAAGGAATTTTGTTAACTTGTGGCAGAGCACCGTGCAAAGCCATCCTTCTTCAACAAGGAACATGTAGAAGAGATAGACTCCTAGCTGGCGATTCGACAGAGCGTGGAACGATAATAAACTCCAAACTCATGCACATCTCAGTCTTCTGAAGGACTTCACCACCGTGCATCGTCGGACCAATAGAACACGTTGAAGAGATGAACTCCTGGCGGCAAAGGAATACCGTGCATAGTCCGAGCCAATCAACGTGCGGGCGCTTCGTCAGAGCGTGGAATGGCAATAAATCCAAACCCAGGCACATGTCAGTCTTCTGAAGGACTTTACCACCAAAGCTTCTTCGAACGAGGAGATCGACAACCAAGAGGAAAGAGTCTTGCCAAGGCGGGGGATCGGTAGAGTCCATCGCCACAAGAAAAGCTAAGTGAGATGAGAACAAACTCTCTCTACACTACTGGCATTTATAGGCATGGAACAACTCGGACTCATGCGCCAAAAAGGCAGCCACTTCGAATTATGCCCCTGCTCAATTAAAGCTAAGTAAGACTGGAACAATTAATTTCCATCAATACCAATGCCATTAATACCAATGAATATACCCCTTCGAATTCTGCCAACTTTGATACCCCTTACTGTATCAAAGTTTTTTTCTTGATATAGTAGGGGGTATCAAAGTTTGATACCCCCTATATATGACATGTGGGCCCTTCCTGCTTTAAAAAATGTGTACAAATATATATATATACATAAATTTTAATAGGGCCCACAAAACTCTTTTCTAACAAAACTCTTTTCAAAGTTTTGATACCCCGATGTATGACATGTGGTCCCCTCTTGCTTTATAAAACGTGTAAACATATATATACACATTATTTTTTGAGATGGCCCACATGTCATACATAGGTGCCTGTATCAAAGTTTTTTCCCTTTTAAATAGCACCCATAATTAACTTACAAAAAAAGTATAAATAAAACAAATATTGTTATAGTCAAGATTTGAACCAATGACCTCTTGAATACAAGTCTAGCAGTGTAACCACGACACCACAATAGCATTCTCCGTGTTTTATTAAACGGAGAATAACATTCTCCGTTTTGAATTAAACGGAGAATAGCTTCACAGTGTTAAAAACAAATTAGAATGTTCATTCTCCGTTTTAAATTAAAACGGAGAATGACATTTGCCACATAAGAATGACATTGTAAAACAACAATGTAATTATGATGTAATTGGGCAAGGAACTTCTGTCTTTGATAAGCTCTGCTTTTATAATATAATCATTTTTGAATTACATTTACATTGTCAAAACCATGAAAAGTTTGACTTTTATTTACATATGAAACAACTCGAACTCATGCGCCAAAAGGGCAGTCATTTTTATAATAAGATCTCCCAAATTATGCCATTTATTGGCAAAATTTAACAACTCGAGGAGTCATCCTACGGTTCGTATGCTCTGACGATGCACGATGAATACCATCTACCACGCGGACACGAACTGAAAGACGATAGAGAACAACACTCCTTGACAGTGGAAGCTTTCAATTGGACTCCTTAACATTCTCCGTTTTGAATTAAACGGAGAATAGCATTCAAAGTGTTAAAAACAAATTAGAATGTTCATTCTCCGTGTCATTTGAAACGGAGAATGTTATTCTCCATTTTGAACTGCACGGAGAACATATTTTCTCCATTTTTGATGTACTATGTTTTGAAATTGGAATTTAATGTTCTCCATTTTTATCTAATTGTCTTCTCAAACTTTTGCATTGGAGAACATATTTTTTATCTAGTTGTCTCGTGTGAATGACATCTTGCCACATAATAAAGACATTATCTTAAGTCAACGACGTTTCATTTTCCATTTGCTCATTTTCACTATTTCGCTTTCGTACTTTACAATTACGATAATCGGACCCATTTTTTTACAAAATCTACATATTCTAGCCTTCGGGATAGATTGACTTTCTGTAGGCTGGCTTGATTTCCCTTGAGAAGGCCTTCCTTTTGTTGCTACCGGATTTGGCTCTTTTAAAGCTTCATGCACTCCTTGAACTGCATCAGCTACCATTGTTCTTCTTCGCCAATATCGGACACCATTTCTTTCAACTCCATCAGAACAGACGACATCAACTCCGTTCCCCTCTCTTGAACTTTGCTTGATTTTTTACAAAAGTATGTAAACAGATTAACTTGTTCATTAATAGCACCATACCTTCTGCTCTCAATAATGTCTGGGTGGATGAATCTTCTTTCTGAGCCAGGTCCGGAGAGATAACTCTCTTTGCAATCCTTGAGCCAATGAGATTTTATCAAGTTCTTTGGAATATCTCCAATTTGTAATC